>CABHPR010140802.1:0-27960 GCA_902168415.1 Peromyscus melanophrys | reverse complement strand
GAGGGAGAAGGAGAGGGAGCGGGACCGCAGAGGACAATATCCCAAGTATTAGTGCTCAGGTGTCATCCATCTTGTTTCTGTTATGGCAGAGACTTTCACTGGACCTGGAATTTGCCAAGTGGGCCAGGCTGGCTAGCCAGGAAGCCCCAAAGAACCGCCTGTCTCCATATCCCCAGCACTGGTGTCATAAGCTCCTGTCTCTTTTGTCTGGGTTCTGGAGACTGAACTCAGGTGCTCATGTTTGTGTGACAAGCACTCTGCCATTTGAGCCATCTCCTCAGACTTCTGTCACTCACTCTTGTTGACTGCCCATCATCAGTTCACGAGGAGGACCTGTCTGAGTACTTCCTGGGACTTTTGTTTGGATAAAAGAATGTTTTCTTAAATAATTAAAAAAATAGATCTCTGGGCAGTTCCTGTGTGTAAATTAGTCATATAAATCTGTATGTGCCCTGGAGTGTAATAGTAAGGAACGCTGTTGTTTTATATGGAGCAGATCTGGTTTGGAGGACAAAACTGTGACGTCAGTTAAAAGGCAGCAAAGCTGTAGTGGCACCAGGGTTACATGGTGGGAACTGTGAGTCATACAGGAGTGATATCTGAAAACCACTCATGTGTCCTGGGACCCAACATTCAAGTCAACGAAGGATCTGTGTGTGATGATGTCTGCTGGCCTTTCTTAGCACAAGAATATCGTAGAGGGGTGGAGCCCAGCAAGGTCACCATCTCAATGTCTCCATCACCAGATCTCAAAATGGCCAAGAAAGCCTGGAAGTCAGTGTCTCTGCTCCCCCGCTTTGCTTCCTGCGGTGGTTTCTGTGCACACCTCTCCGTCCTTGTTTATCTCAGGGTGGTTGTCACGTGTGACCTCACTTTTTGCATTCCATCCTGTGTGTCGCCTTGACTTGCCTGGATTGCTCTTCTTGGGCTGTTTTTGGATTCCCTTGGCTTCTATCCCTTTCATTTGTTTCTCCTTTCCCTCCTTCCTCCAATAGTCAAGGTTTTGAGATGAATTTGTCTTCTCTGACTCCGACTTTTGCTCTGAAAATCTTCCTTCGTTTTGTCTTTGAACTTCCGGCTTCTTTCTGTATTGTCTTTTTTTTTATTGTTTGTGTGATTTTCTAATTTTTCCTCAAGGTAGAGTAAAATTGCCATTTGAATTTTTCTTGACTTTTTTTTTTGGTGTTTAGTGGTAAATGTGTTTTTTGCTTTTTTGAACATGGCTAGGCTTTTTACGTTTTTATGTGTATATGGTAGAGGGATACTCAGACTTACATTCTGGATAGTCTGTGAACAATATCTAAGCTCAGATCACCAGTTTTGGTATTTGAATGTCTCTGTGGGATCAAAAGTAACACTAGATACAGACTGAGGTTCTATTGGTGGGTTTTCAGAATGAATTAAACTGTCTAATTTTGTGTATCTCCTGTGTGCTGCACACCTACCCCAACAGTACTATAATAGTTTTGCAGAATTTTGAAGAATTCATAATTCTGTAAAATATAAAATAGCTTCTCTATATGATTAATTAAACAACTAAGAGGATGTAAATGCACACTTGCATTTGATGAGGCATGAGTCTGGTGAGAAACCTCAGTGGGTAAAGGCATTTGCCCCCAAGCCTGTCCTAACTTAAATCCCTGGAATCTACATGGTAGAACCAGAGACTGAACTCCGGAGAGCTCTTCTCTCACTTCCACATGCATTTTATGGCAGACACATAGACATAGATGCAAACACGTGCATACATGCTCACACACTAAATGTAAAAATAAAAATTAAACAGCAAGACCTGATTTCAAATGGGATTGCTCTAGAGAGTTAAAGAACCTCCTTACTTAGGAATACATGAGAACAATGACCCAGAACAATAGAGAATTATATGAAAACATTAACCTAAATCAAAATGTGATTTTGAGTTGTATAATAAGTCTTTCTCTGTCCTGCCAGCCAGCTCCCAAATAATGACATGGAGACTTCTTATTACTTTTGAAAGTTCGGCCTATAGCTTAGGCTTATTCCTAACTAGTTCTTATAACTTAAATTAACCCATTTCTATAAATCTGTGTCCTGCCATGTGGCTTGTGACTGTTACCTCTCTTCCTGCACATCCTGCTTCCTCTGTGTCTGGCTGGTGACTCCACCTTTCTTTTTCCCAGAGTTTTCTCTCTGCCCAGAAGTCCTGCCTGTACCTCCTGCTTAGCTATTGGCCATTCAGCCTTTCATTACACCAATCACAGCAATACATCTTCACGCAGTGTACAAATATCCCACAACAGAGCTGGACTTCTTTTGAATTTTTCTGCCCCAGGCAGAAGGCAGAATCTCTTAGGGTTTGTTCATAGTGTCTTTCTTTTTCTGTATCATATTCTTTTATTGCATTGATATTATTAGCACTTATAGAAAATATAGTTTTTATATCTGTAATTCCTGAACATTTAGGAATGGTTTGTATTGCAAAATAATGCATGGTTTATATACCTAGTGAGCCATCTGAGCCACATCATAGGAAAGCTAATCATCTCTCAACACATCACCAGGTCATTAGAGAACTCTGTGTACTAGCCAGTATTGCTACATAGGTATGTTCTTCAGTAGCATTATCTCTGACCCCCTCTTCCTCTCTCACTCCCTCTCTTTCTCTCTCCCTCCTCATCTCCTCATCCCTCTCTCCTTCTCCCTCTTTCTTCCATCACTCTCCCCACCATCTCATTTTTTTTTTATCCCAGTCTGTACTGGAGCTCTGGGTAACCCGGGCTGACCTTGAGTTCATGTTCTCTTCCTTCCTCTGTTTCTTGAGTGTTGGGATTCCAGGGCTGAGCCACCATGCCTAGCTCTTCAACAGTATTCTCTATGTTCATACAAATTTGCAATCAGATCTATAGTAGGTAGTATCATGTCAAAGATAATATCTAATAACTTTTTCCTAGTGATGGACATATTTGGCACATTCTCAGCAGGTCATTCATCTTTTTGATTCTTATTGTCAGGCTTGATCATGGCTTCTATTATGTTTGTACCACATTTCATAGACATTCAGTTCATTGGTCAACATCAGTTTCCTGCCACTATTTGGCCACTATGGATTATGCTGTATTATAGATAGTTAATTACTGAATATTAAATTGGTGATTTTCTGATCATGTCAGCTTCCTTTCAAACATGGATGAGTTTTCTTACTATGTGTTTAATTGGATTCTTAACCCTGAGAGTCAATGGGTCACATGACATGGCTGCCGGTCCATAAACTCATGTGAGGTGTATTCTGCTCCTTTAAAATATTTATTTTTGTGTGTGTCTGTTTGTACGTGTGTACGTGTTCCTGTATGTGTGTGTGCATGTGTGGGAAGGCCACAAACTGACCTTCTTAATCTCTCTTCCCTTTATTTTTTCCTTTATCTTTTCTCTTCACTGAACCTGGAACTCACTAATTGGCTGGAATGGCTGGCCAGTGAGCTCTGGAAATCTGCATATCTCCATCAACACCAACCAATTAGAGCTACAGACGTCAGCCACCATGGCCAGCTTTTTATGTGGGTGCTGGGGATCCAAACTTAGATCCTCATGCTGTATACCACTCACAGACTAAGCCACTTCCTGGCCATATTCCCCTCCATTGGGTGAGGAAGTGACTGTCCTGGCTGAGTTTGAGTTGAAAGGGAGCTCCCACATTTGGCCGAAGAAGAATGTCACATCTTCTCTTGACGCCCTCCTGGAACCCAGCAGGGGCTCTGGGTGACCAGTGGCACCAAGCAGCCATCCCACAACCACTTCACCGTGCTGTGCCCGTGTTCTGGACAGATGACCTCTGTTTGCCACCTCATTGCTAAGTTGGAGGGGAGCATCAGGCAAGGACACTTCTAGGCACGGCCAAATCTTGCCAAATCACAATCCCACGGAAATATTTTTGTCCTGGGGTACATGCTTTTCCCCAAATCTTTGGGTATGGGTTGTTCTTTTAAAATTATTAGTCCGGGAATATGTGCAGTTGAGTTTTTTTTTTTTTTTTTTCTTTTTTCGAGACAGGGTTTCTCTGTGTAGCTTTGCGCCTTTTCCTGGAACTCACTCTGTAGACCAGGCTGGCCTTGAACTCACAGAGATCCGCCTGGCTCTGCCTCCCGAGTGCTGGGATTAAAGGCGTGTGCCACCACTGCCTGGCTTTTATATGTGTTTCCTCTTTTTTTTTTAATTTTTTTATTTTTTTTGCAGTTGAGATTTTTGATTGTTCTTGTCAAGCTTATTTGGTATTTCTTGGTCAATATCAAGAAATGTCAGGGTGTGAGCATGCAACTTGAAACAGGAACTTGGTGAATTTGATGAGTCCAGCCTCAAGCTGATCATATTTCAGTTTTCCTTTCCTGTGATTACCTGTTTCTTATCCTGTGCTCAATTTTAACTAAAATCAGAACATACGAATAAAAAGCAACACAACATTTATCCACTGAAGATACTGTGCAGGGATGGCACGGAAATATTTAGAAGACAACAGATAACAAAGCTGCCAGAAATTGTCCTCCCCACCACTTAAATAAAATAAGGCTAAGAACTCGTATTTTATGTAATGTTTAAGTCTATACACCCTCATTTCACAGAACTGAATCATGGTTTTCAGATTTGTTGACCAATTCCCATTGTCTCCATTGGAAACAAGGGGGGGGGGGGTTCTTCCTGAGTACACATCTACAAAGGCCCTGTTATTTTCTATGATTCCAAGGTCTGTGGA
Source organism: Peromyscus melanophrys (assembly GCA_902168415.1). Lineage (NCBI taxonomy): Eukaryota > Metazoa > Chordata > Mammalia > Rodentia > Cricetidae > Peromyscus > Peromyscus melanophrys. The sequence goes on along the minus strand of CABHPR010140802.1, from coordinate 23,237 downwards.
TGGGGAAGAGAGCTTTATTCATCACACCACAGACAGGAATTTTTCTCTTTTTATAACTTGAAGATTGACCGTTCTTTTCATCTATTTACAAATCATTTGTACAGGGGGCTGGAGAGATGGCTCAGTGGTTAAGAGCACTGGCTGTTCCTGCAGAGGACCCTGGGTTGGTTTCTAGCAAACATATGGCAGCTGAAAACCATCTGTAACTCCAGTTCTGGGAAATTTAACACCACTTTACAGCCTCTTATGCACCTGGCATGGGGTGCACAGATATACATGCAGGCAAACATTCATATACATAAAATAAAAATAAATCTTTTTTAAAATTCACTTTTGTAAGGATGGAAGGAGAGATGGCTCTATAGCTAAAGTGCTTGCTGCTAAAGCATGAGGACCTGAGTTCCAATCCCCAGCTCCCATGTTAAAGGCTAAGCAGGGTGGCATGAACCTGTAATCACAAAGCTGTAGATTCCGGAGGCTTGCCAACCAGCCAGACTAGCAAAATAAGCCGGGCCCAGGTCCCAGCTAGAGACCCTTTTCCTCAAAGCAGAGCAGATAGTTCCTGAGGAGCAACACCTGGGGCTGACCTCTGACCTCTACCCACACATGCAAATACAGACAGACAGACAGACAGACACAGAGAGAGAGAGAGAGAGAGAGAGAGATTAAAGCATTAAAGCAGAAACAAAAGTCAGTACTGCATAGTACACTTCTTGAATTGAGTTTAAGAACAAACATATTAGCAGGGTCTAGATTAGTTTAATAATTGGAAGTGAAAATAGCAAAGTTTATTTGGGTAAAAAGACTCTGACTGTCTTAATCTCAGAGGCTCATTGGTTGGTTCTGCCAATCGCTTTAGTGTTGTGATCTCAGGATTTCATTTCCTTATTTATATTTTACTTCCCTGTCCACAGAATACTTGGCTTCTTTGATAAGAATGTCTTTGGAATCAACGTGAGACTCGGAGTCGTTTGTTTCCGCATTCCACAAAGAATGCAAATACACTGACATGTTAAGAAGGTGAAGTACAATGTAAGAGCCGTTTGTTCAAAGAGATGATAATTGGTGATCGTGGGAAGAGGAAGGCGGCAGAAAGCCTTGGGATTGACTTGATGCCTGGCCACAACACAGCTAGTGCCCTTCTGGTACCTCAGATCAATGCCTTCCTGGAAACAAATCTTCACTGTTCTGCTTGTCTCTATTTGCTCCACTCTCCAGTCAGCAAGCCTGAGATCCTGCTGAGATTTGCTGTCCGTAATCCTCCTATTTCTTACATGAGTTTTTAGTATTCTTCATTTGTTTTGGAACACAGTGCAAGTCTCTCTTGGCCCTTTATAGAAAACTCACCCTGCAGTCTAAAATGAATATATTGGGAAATTGTCTGCTTTTTACATTGCTGTATTTCACAATACTTGTACTTTTCTCATTGAAGTTTCCAGGATGCCTTTGTCCCCTGGAGGAACTAAATTAGAGGGCGGAAGAGGTGTCATTTTCTTGCAGCTGACTCTGAGTGTCAGCTCTTGCTTTCCCAGAGTGAAACCTCATGTTTAGAAATGTCATGTGTGAGGCCAGTCCTGGCCTGGGGTGTGGTGCTGGGTTTTGATGAGAATGTTCTCTAGACTGTTCAGTGGCGAATGAGGACATCGAGTTTTCTTTTAGTTTTTCAGCTCCATCTTCAGCTTTCCAGTGTCTCTCAAACTTCCCTGCATTTCTATTGATGAATGTTAATTCTACCTCCTTGGTAATCTTCCTTGAATTATTGTGGCCACATTCACCAAGCTTTCAAGCTCATGATTCAGAGGTTTTCAAGCTGAATTATTTCCCCAGTATTCAGTAGCTGTTTAACAAGTATTGACTAAATGGCCCTTGCATATGTAAGTTTTTGTTCTGAATCTCAACTCTGATGTCACCTATGGCTGGATACTTTTTGAACACCTAGTCATTAGTTCTCATCCCTCTGTCTGTCCTGTAAGTTCCCGGTGGAGGAGCACCTTCCTTTTACGTTTGTCTTGCTCCAGATCCCGTGTGCAACATTGGCTGGACACAGTCAGTGATGGCTATCTGTGGGATGGAGAACAGCCACTCAGGCGCCTTCAGCACCCTTTAATTGACCTCAGATTGGGGGGTGTTGATGCACTCACACCATGCTTATAGGCCCTCTCAAAGCTTTCTTTGCCCTTTTTTAATTTGAAAAATAGTATTTCTCCTTCAGTGCTAAGATATGCATATAAATCTAGGAAAAGTATTATCATAGCATGCTCCTTGGGGTGCCCAATACCTTTTTTTTCCCTGTACATTTTTTTCCTCATTGCTCATGTGTTTACCTTCAAATCAACTTTGATATAATAAAAAGCAGAGATCTGAGTATGGCAAGTATCTTCTCCTAACCCTTTGTGTACATTTGGTCCAACAATATTTTTATAAAAAATAAGTAAGACTTCTTAGTATTTGTTATCTTGTTAAATTTAAGTTTCTTCCCTCCCATTACTGTCCTCATTTATTCTGTACTCTGTAACTATCAAGGAAGGGCTTCCCTTGGTGAGAAACTATATGAGTCAGGCAGGAGGGAAACCCTGCCTTAGATCTGTAGCATGGGGGATGGCTGTAAAACTGAAGGGGATTCTAGGCCCTTGAGAAACTGAAAGTTATGTGAGAAAATGGAGATGGCTTATGGAACTGAGGAAAGGGATAAAATACTAGATCATGGAACAATTGAAAAAAATCACAAAATGTTTGGGCAGGTTGATTCATGAATCAGCCTTGAGGTGGGTAAAATATATGGGCACTTGGCATACTGCTCCAGTCATGGAGGGCAGGGAAGGTCTCACTGTTGGTGGAACAGAAGGAACATAAGACAGACATGAGTCTGGGGTGGAAGGGGAGACAGAGTGGGAGATAATAGACAGAGCTCTGACTGGAACATCATGTGTATGCTGGACTGATAACCAGAAAACAGGAACTACAGAAAGGCCTTAAAACATTAGAAGAGAGGTGTAAGGATGTGTGTGGCTCAGATGCCAAAGTGCTTGCAAAGACCTCAGTTCAAATCCCAGAATCTTTGTAAAACAAAATGTGCATATTAGTGTGTGCCTGTAATCCCAGTGATGGGAGACAGAGGCAGGAGGATCCCTGAGGCTTGCTGGCCAGCCAGTCAAGCATGCTTGGCGTGCATTGGCATAGTGAGACACCCTGAGGCAAGAAACAAGGTGTATGGTGCCTGAAGAGTGACAGCTGAGATTGTCCTGTGACACACACACACACACACACACACACACACACACACACACACACACGTTAGAATAAAAGAATGAATGATGGTTTAACCTTTGTACATGACATGGCTTTATAAGTCTCATTCCAAAACCATAGCTATAAATGAAAAGAATGGATGTCTGAAATCCTTTCTTTTTATTACAAAATTCCTACATTTTTGCCAAAGAAATGTTTATAAATTTTTATATAGCAGACAACCTGCCATAAAAAAATAAAAAGTGAGTAAAATGCTGTAAAAATGTTTACATTATATATGTCAAAGGTTTAACATTTTGGAAATAAAATGAATTTCTACTGTTTAGTGAGAGAGGCAGACTAACCTCAAATAATCAAAAGAATAAAAGTTCATAAATGAGAAACTATAAATAGTTAATAAGCAGTGAAATATGTAAGTTACTTATATCTGATGGTGGTAACTAAAATATTAGTAAGATACAATCTCATCTACTAAGTTGTTAGTTAGCCATTTTCTAACAACTGGGGTAAATGGAGCTATTGGGAGATAATTCCCCTCACCCCAACACACACACACACACACACACACACACACACACACACACACACACACACACGAGGTCTTACTGGCTGGGTGGATTTGGGGTCTGGGTTTGAAGGAATGTATTAAAAGTTTTACAAACATTGCCTAATTGCAAGGCTAATTCTAGAATTTTTTTTTTCAAAAGGGTTAAGGTAAGACTGCCTTCTTACTGTACTGTTGTTTAAGCAGGGAAGACCACTAGTGCCATTAGTCGGGAAAACATTAAATGAATTATGTTATATTTTTAGAAAGAGCCTCTATGTAGCCATGCCATCAAAGCATGTAGATAGCACCAATTTACTAAATACCATATTGTTAGTTAACAAAAGTTATCAAGTCCTTCAGAGTGCCAGCCCTCTCCGTAATAGCTGTGTCTGTTTGTTCCATGTTTATGCTCTGTTTTTGTTTCTTTCTGGGAAAAAAAAAACAGGGATGGTTTTTGTGCGGCTCTTAGACTGGCAAGAACTCCTTCAAGGTTTTGAACAGACGGTGATCATTACAAGCATTAGTGGTGACACAGTGAGAAAGAGCCTGGCTCTTGATGGACTTGGTAGGAGGACGCTCCTGCAGGGTGACTGGTCCAGGCAGAAGAAACATATGCCTTCCTCTGAGTTTTTAACCAGCATCTTTGAGGTGTAGTGGTCAAAAAGTTAATATGTAGGAAGCTGGCTGAGACCTAGAAACTTGTGTGAGAATAGACGGGAAATCTCAAAGTGTATTTCCAAATGTATATTAGCCAGTGTGCACACAACACTAAAGTGTATGGGAGTGTGCAATAGCCAGTGTGCATGTGACACTAAGACTGAGAAATGTCTTTCAAAGCAGATGATGGTGTCCTGTTTTTGTTTGTTTGTTTTTGGCCTGGTTGGTTTTTGCATTTGTGTGTATGTGGTGTGTATACATATTTGCATATATGTGTATATATGTTATCACATGTAGGGACACTTATGGAGGCAGAGGTTGAATCTGGGTGTCTTCCTTAATCACTCCCTACCTTATATACTGAGGTAGGGTTTCTCACTTGAACTCTGAGCTCACAGATTTGACTGTCTAGTGTTGCTCTGGCAATCCCCTATGTCTGCTCACTTGGTGCTGGGATTATATGGTGGGCCAACACAGCCAGGCAACCAGTGTTTCCATGGTGTTGGGGATCTGAACTCCAGTCCTCACACATGCATGGCAAGTACTTTAGCTGTTGCACCCTCTCTCTAGCCCCTGTTTTAAACATGTCAGTTCTGAGAGGACAAAGATATATCCAGATGGAAATGTGATTTGACTCTGGTGCCAAAACCAGAGGTTTAGTTATCATTGCCATGGAGATGACATTTGAAATGATAAACATGAACAAGATTGCAAGAGTGAGGGTGATGGGCCTGAGAGATGGCTCAGCGGTTAAGAGGACCTGCTGCTCTTGCAGAGGACCTGGGTTCAGTTTCCAGCACCCACACGGTGGCTCACAACCCCTTGTAATTGCAGTTCCTCTTCTGACCTCAGTGGCAGTGCACATACATGGTGCACATGTGTACATGCAGGCCAAACATCATAGACATCAAATAATCAAATCTAGAAAGCAGGAAAGAAAGGGCGATGGTAAAATAAGCATGAGCACTTCCAGGAAGGATTACCCATGGAAACAGGAAACAGAAAATGTTGCTCCCTTCCTTCCTGTTTCTGTTCATTCCTTAGCCACGAGTTCAGACCCTTCTCCATGCCGTGAGGTCCTTTACCTTTTAACAAAAGAATTGGTACCCAGAAGGACGGTTTGTGTAGTAATCCCAAAAGAGCTGGGGCAATGAGTCTAAACTAACCCCAACCCAGTGTAAAGCAGCTGTCCTATGATGCAAACTTCTGGGTTTCTTCCTGTGATTCTTGGGTGCGGGTCATTACACATTTGAAAAGTCATCTTCAGAGTGAACCAGATGTGTTTGACTTGTGTTTTATTATTAATAATAAATTTATTTTAGATATTTGTGTAAAGAATTTTGAAGGAATTACAAATATTTTATATAGTTGGGGATACTAACAGGGACTCACTTATTATTTATTTATTTACTTACTTTTTATTTATTTGAATAAAACTCTACCAAGACATAGCATATTTTATCCCTGGGATCAATAAATGAATTTCCATTGCTACATTCTTGATAGTAATAATTATGGCCAGATTTTAGCATGTTAAAAATCATTTTTTAACTTGTTTGAATGTAATGAACTGTGGAGTGTGTGCTTGTGTGTGCGTGTGTGCATGTGCACCTGTGCATATGTGTTTCCCTCATGAGTTGTGTAGACAGCCATTGGGGCTTAAACTTTCCCATGTGCAAGAATCTTCTAGAGGTCCGGATAAAGTACAGATTTCCAGATAAAACACAGATTCTCTTTCTTTCTTTGAGCTGACTCAGGAAGTCTCGGGGGTGAGGGGATCTGTTTCTCACTGTCTCCTGACAGATGCTCCTTCACATTTCAAACCACTTCCACTTAACCCCTTCTCACAAAGCCACATCATTGATTTATAGCACTAAGTACTCTGTGCTTAGTCCTAAGTACTCTGTCAAAATGTGCCTATAATGACACTTTCTGATTATCTGTATTTCATGGTGCACATCCACTTACCTGTATTTGAATCTGCCTGTAATTTAAATAATTAAAATTTTTTTTCTGGGTTGTCCATCCTGAACCCAGTACCTTTCTGCTTGCATGATGTGAATAGGAAGAGATTTTAAGGGAAGCACTGTGAATTGTCCCCAGCACAGTGGCATAAAGATGCATAAGTTTGCCTTCTGAGGGTTAATGTCAATGGACTCTCACAGCATAAGTGGAAAAACCAATACCCAAGTGTGAATGAAGATCAAGTTTAATCGGTGAGATCTCTACATATAGAGTGTGTGGAAAAGACTGTCGACGGGCAGATAGCTGTGACTCTGGCTAACAGCAGGAAGTGCAGGCTGACTTGCTGTAGAGAGAAGGCCTCTGCCATGCAAGTGAGTGCGTCAGCAAGTCTCACCCTGGTCCTCAGGAACATGGCTCCACTTACCTACCCATCTCCCCTTTGTAGGACATTTTACCAGCACCTTTCTTATGTTTTCATTTCTGTAAGATGTGAATATGTAATCAGGGAGGGATGTCTTCTGTCTGGCATGTATCTTAGTCTCAAGTGAATTGATTGATGAAGACTGTCTCCAGGATTCTCATGAACTCAGTGCATGCCCAAAGGGTCCAGCTTCCAGATCCTCTGGGGCTGGGAAAACATCCAGAGACTACCAGACGTAAGCCAAGAGAGGCAAATGATGAGTCCTCTAGGAAGCCACCAAGCCCTGCCTCCGTGGAGCTGCCTCTGCTTTCCCAAGTGCTCTGCCAGCTGCTCACTGCTCAGTCCCTGGAAACACATCTGTAAGGTTCCGAAAAGCTGAAAGTCATCAGGGTGACCCTTCTCGTGGAGAAGTCAAGGCCAGCACCTTTCATCAGCGTCAGAATATCTCATGCACCTGAAAATTGACTCCATTCAGAAAGGCCAGGCTCCCTGTTTGTCTGCATTGTGCAGCATCCGGTAGAGTTGCTCTTTTGTGAGACCTTCGTCTAGAGTGTGATGCTCGGCACTTGGCTCCAGTACCAACATCTGAGAGAATCCATCACACAAACCCATCCTTACTTCAGTAAGAATCCCATCCCTGTATTCAGAACCTCTCTATTTTTCTTAGTTGAAAAGTGGAATTTTGCTTTGTTAAATTTTCCTTCCTGATCTTTGTAGCACAGGATGACACTTGATGAAACTGCCCAGAATAAATCCTGTGAGGACAAAGGTATGGTTATGAACACACCCGAGAGTAAAGCATACTATAAGCACCAAAGATGATTGAACGGAGTGGGCTTACTATACTAATAGACAGAAGTCATCCATCCAAATACACATTACTTAATAAATGGAGATAGATAATATTTTTTTCATAGAGAAATCAGTATCTCTTTGCTTTAGGGTATGGTCTTTTATAACGAGAAAAGTATGATCATTAAACCTTGATTTTAATCATTTTTTGGATTTAGTTCTTTCCTTTCAATCATATTTGTCTATGATGATTGAGGATAATATATACAACTTGCTCTTTAGATTGTATTTAGTGCATAGTTTAGGAATGCTAATTATATTTGTGGAATCTATCCCAAGTTTTATGGTTTGATTGTGAAATGTCACCCATTAGTTTGGCTTGGCCCCCAGTCACTGGTGCTATTTGGGGAGGTTCTGGGACCTGTAGGAGGTGGGGCCTAGTAGAGGAAGTAGTTTACCAAGGATATGCCTCAGAACAGCAGTTCTCAACCTTCCTAATGCTGTGAACTTTTAATACAGTTCATCATGTTGTGGTGACCCCCAACCATAAAATTATTTTCCTTGATACTTCATAACTGTAATTTGGCTACTGTTATGAATCTTAAACTAAATGTCTTTGTTTTCTGGTGGTCTTAGATGATCCCTGTGAAAGGGTCATTCAACCTCCAAAGGGGTTGTGACCCATAGGTTAAGAACCACTGCCTTAGAAGGTTGTACCTACCCCCCAGTCCTTTTCCTATTCTCTGCTTCCTGTCTGTGAAATCCCCAGACTTCCTGGACCTGGGTACCATGGTTTTGATGGTAAAGGTCCGGGGCCAGACAACCACAGAGTGAGTCCTCTGAAACTGTGAGTGCAAACAAGCCTTCCTCCTTTATGCTGTTTGCTCAAGCATTTTCTTTACAGCATGAAACTCAATAGCACACCAAGCTACACTAACATTTAGACTCGTCTGTAGGAGTCTGAGTAAAGATTGGTGTAAAAGGTTATAGAATGGTGGACTTAGGGGGGCATATGCTTGTAATCCCAGCCTGTGGTAGATTGAAGCTGGGGTACCATGAATTTGTGGCAAGCCTAGGTATTTTGAAAAGTTGATAATATATGGGTATATGAATTGGTACATATATAATTGATAGAGATTAACAGATGAAAGGTGGGTAGATGATGATGACATATAGATAGAGATAGATGTTTTAAAATCATATAGAGAGACATATTCAGATTCCCTGTTTTTATCCCTGCCTCTACTTTCTTCAGATTTCCAGCTAGACCCACTGATGCCAGAATCCTGCTGACCAGCCCTTCCCCCATCGTGACTTACTTAGAAAGGGCTTTTGTAGCTCTTGCTTCACTCCATAGAAGATCCCAGATGTAAACCTCCCGGAACTACAGAGAATGAGATCACAAATAATTAGCACTGCTCTGACCCTCTCCACAAAACCACCTCTGGTTGTCATGCTGCCCTAGAGTTTTCACAGAATTACAACCCTCTCCTTTTATAGCCTCTTATTCTTTAATTATTGTTGTTACTATAATCCCTTAATCCTGTGTGGTTAGGATTTATTCCATCTGATACTAGCGTCGTGTGCCTTGTGGGTGTCCGAAGAAGCTGTTCCCTGACTAAGCTCTCTCCCCAACACCCAGATGTGCCTCTTCATCAACTGCTGTCTTTCCTTGGCTTCTCCACAATGCCAAAGCATCTCTTGAGTGACTAATGAGCCATCGTCTGCGGTTTGCTCTTTATCATCCACCAAGAGACTTGCACTTGGTTCCTGTGCGGCTCTGTGACCTCATCACCTTCTGCCCTCCCTCACTACAATCAGTGCCCTCAGACTTCTGAGGCTTTTTCAACCCCAAGGCCTTGACAAGAGCTGCATCCCCTGCCTCAGTTTACTTTATATCACCCTGCTGAATTTTAATGTAGATGGAGTCTACTTGTTTTTCAAATCCCTCTTTGGATTATTTTTAAAGATTTATTTACTTTTATTTAAAGCGTATGAATGTTTGATTACATGTATGTATGTGTACCTCATGCATGAGGCACCCACAGTGGCCAGGAGAGGGTGCTGGATCCTCTGGAACTGGAGCTACAGATGGTGTTAACCACTCCGCAGATGCTGGGAATGGAACCCAAGTCCTCTGCAAGAGCTGCAAGAGTTCTTAACCCCTGAGTCATCTCTCCTTAGTAGCTGGATCATCCCTCAAGGGCCTCTTTAGATATCTTTCCTACCTCCTCAAGCCAAGGCAAGCTCTGTTGCTTCACCATGTTTTAATTCCTTTGAGTACACATCCTCCATTGGTGCTGGGCAGTCTTCTGTACTTCCTGCCTTTCTAATTTAAATGTAAGTTCTGTGGCAATAGGGTTCTCACCTATCACACACCTTCATGACTAAAGAACTATAGCCAATACTTTGGGTGCTTAACAAAGTTTGTTTAGTGAGCAACGGGCTGCCCCTCAGGTGTGTATTTGTATCCTGCTCTGTTCTCTGAGTTCCTCAGTGGATCATGTGCCACAGGGAAGAATCCTCTGTCTTTGATACATTGACTTCCACACCAAGCCATCTCCCTCAGTCAGGACGACTCTGAACCATCGTGGCTTTCCCTGCTTTAGCCTTGGGTTCCCACCCATGTTCCAGGACAGACCTTGAGCTAGCCTGACCATGAAATCAAAATGGCTTGTCCACCTTTGAGCCTTTGTGCTGTCTCTGGGTTTCCTCTTCACCAGTACTGGATGGCTAACACCTGAAGTGAATCAGCCACATCTTTAAGGACAGTGATTATCCAGAAGAAATTGTTGAAGAGGAGTTTGCTTTTTACTTTAAAAACATACAAAGAAGTTATCAAAACCATGAACTGCAGGGATTTGGAGTTTGGGTCCCACTAGAGTCCAGCAGTCTCCAAAGAATGAACCTCCATAGGAAACATCCATCCTTTGTCAACAAGACACATGAAGTCAAGGCATGTGTGGGAGCTCCTTGTCTGTGTGTTGTCTTCCGTATCTTTCTTTAGAACTTTAGACAGTTTTCCTTTGAAAATTGCAGTGTCTCATTTTATACATGTAGCATTTTCCCCTGTTCTTACCATGCTCCTGTTTTCTGGTTGGAATGTTAGTAACTCACTGGATATAGTTTTGGTCCCATTGCTTTGAAGACAGCTCTGTACAGTGCAGGTTCTTGATCTAGTCTAGAGAAAGTAGTGTTGTGTTATGGAACTCACTATATAGTGCAGACTGGCCTCAAACTTGGGATCCCCCTGCCTCTTCAGTCCTGAGGCTACAGGCATTGAGTCACTGCACAGCTAGCTCTATTGGGGTTGCCTTTTGGCTTCACGAGAGACTCCTACAGCTGAGAGTACATCTGGTTCCTGTCTTTAGGGTTTCCTTCTTCAGATTCACCTTTGCTTCAGTTAGAAGCCCCTGTCTGGTTCTCCCTACCCTCTAATTTACAGTAATCGCTACTGTTGCCTGAAACTGTAGCAATTTAATTCATATAAAATAAATGTTCAATTACTGCTGAGCAATGAGACTAACACCCGAGTTTCAACATTGTGGAGAAATCAAGCAGACACGCAGACTTTCACCCCTTGTACATTTCTGCTAGAAGCAGAGCTATGTAACAGGAGTGTACACATGAGAAGGAAGCGATCATGGCTTCCAAGGGCTAGTCTCCATTCCTGGAAGGCAGTTTTGGTTGATGGAACTTAAGCTCTACTTTCTTAACATTGCTTGCACTCTCCCCTTGGTTTGGTGTCTTTCTCAGTTCTTCCTGCCCATCTCTACCCTCCACATCTTAAGGCAACCTTAGAACATCCTCTACTCTCCATTTGTCCTTACCAAATAGCCCCCATTGCATTAGCATCCTCTTCAAAATGGATCAATGGACTAACAAATGCATAGCATGTTAAGTGGAGGACCGAGAAAGGCCAGCCTCTCTGTAATAATGTCAGTACTTACACATTGCATCTAAGCAGCTATGTTTGTGTGTTCATCTTTCTCAAGTCATCCATCTGCTGCTGGTAACAAGCTATGGGTAAGCATTCAATGCTCAGTTGAGCAAGTGGCTCACAGTCATTCCACATTGATATCCTGATTGGTGCCATAGTGGCACCAACTTTTTTCTGCTTGGACTTGAGGGCTACTATGGAAGGGAATTCATCCCTAGTACCATAAACCTATCCAACAACCCATGGCTGGGGAGACCACAGGCGAACATACTACAGTTGTTTTGTTAAATGGACATGTTTTTCAAATGCCTTCTAAATATTTATGTTTATACACATGAACTATTACTGCTTTCAGCCTTGAGTGTAGAACTGTCTTTTTGTGGTGGGCAGTGGAATACAGAGATTCGGAACTGGTCAAGTGCTAAGAATGAGTTAAGTGCTTAACCCTAAACAGGGTATCTCTGTCACTCCCTTCCCCGAAGACCAGGGAACATTGTGTAGGAATTGTGGAGAGAATGTAATATATGAACAGGATGATGGGAAAGAGTGCTATGTAATGCTGTCTTCTGGACATGAAATGAGCATTTCAGTTATGAGCTCAGCAGCTGCCATTAACTGCACAAGATCTATAAGAGTTGAGCCTGTCAACATTCCATCATGGATTGGGGAAGGGCTCATGGGGTCCCTCCTTTCCATGATGAGCTATGGACAGTTACTGGGCTTCTGGGAAGGGGGAAGACTTTTCAGTTCTGTGGTATATCCACTGATAAGTTGCCTAAAGTTTAGTATGTAATCTCCCCCCAATGCTCACACAAGCAACCCTGATTAAAGTACATACACTCATGAAACTGGAAAAAAACCACCTATTTTATATGTATGAAATATTAAGAAAATTAAGTCAAAATTACCCTGATCACTTAGGGAGGTCCTGGAGGGATTTTTGAATGACTCCCCACAATGCACTGTGTGTGTTGCCAGGGACCAGTGATGTTTAGCACAGAGCTGAGGCTCACAGAAAACAGAGGTGACCCTCCACTTAGATTGTTGACCCTGGAGGATGCTAAAGTGGCTCTTGGTTGTGATGTGTCAAGAGAAAATAAGAGGGGGCTGTGACATTTATGGGACAAAAGAATGTTACAGTAATGCAGAGGTAGTTTCACTGTAGCAAGCAGAAAATTAAAGCCTTTGAAGTTAATTGCTTGTCTGTGATTTGGGTTGGTCCTTAATAAGAATTGCAGAGTATAAATCAGCTATTGATAGATGAACAATTTGTTATTCATATAAGACATTTAATATTATATACTAGCTTCATTTTATCAACTAAAATTTAATAACTAAATGAATAAATCATTAAATATATAAATAGGTAAATTACATAAATCATGAAAATTACCACTCACATTGTGCCTTCAAGTTTAATTTACTGAACATGTAATAGGTTCTTCATCATTAAAATACTCTTACTTTTAAAAAAACATTTAGGAAGAACAGGATTTTGTAGTCTGTGAAGAGAATGTAAAAGTTCATTAAGTTTTTCAATGTTTTGGAATGATACATTTGAAAAATTGGAATGCATAGTTAAAGCTAATAAGTGTTGACTTCAACTAATCAGTAGCTAGCTTGTGAAACCTTAGAAAGTGTTTTAATATCTGGCAGGTTTATTTCACCTATAGTATATAAGAGACAAGTCCATTCCATATATATTTTTGGCACTTACCTTATACTAATTAATTCTTCTGTTGCTCAGTAGTATTGACTCAGTGGAAGAGATGGAGTTACTCCATTGCATTCTAGAAGCTGTTCTAGATGTTGACAGGAAGTACTTCATGAACACTGAACACACGAGGGACCAAGGTACAAAACAGAGCTTCATTCTATAATGTATGAGTAGATTTCCGATAAGCTTGCTCAGTGTATGATAGAGGGTAAGACCTGTGGTTGATACTGGAGCCTGTCTGCACTCGGCTGAGTTTAGTGGTCATGTCTGGAAACACTTATGGAAACTTCGCCAAGGATATCCCATTTGGTGTGAATTCTGAAGATGGTACAGAATTTTGTGGACATGTCTGAAGCAACTGTCTGGATCAAAGGCTGGAGTTAAACAGTATGCACTTGAGAGGAATCTGGTATAAAGATGCGAAATTTAAAAGGAAGCTTGACCAGAGTTAGGGACCATGGATGCAACAGCAAGGATGCTAAATGCCACTGCTAGAAGGAGGTGAGCTACAGGCGTCCTCTGGCTGCTGCAGGCTTTCCTCTGGCTGCAAGGAGTTGTCAGGCAATGGTTTTGAAGAGTTTCTCTGGCAGGGGTCAGGATGGAGAATGAAGAGAAGACTCTGGTAGGGTAGGTCAGGTTCAAAGTTACAGGAATAACACAGATTTGATGGTTAGTTTTAAATGTTCAACTTGTTATAACCTAGAGTCACGTGGAAAGAGGGTCTAAATTGAGTAACTACCTAGACTGGACTGGCCTGTGGGCATGTCTGTTGGGTGGATTGACTTGCTTGTTAATTGATTCAGCCCACTACGGGCAACACTATTCCCTGGTTCTGAGGCCTGGACTGTACCAGAGGAGAGTGGACTAGCTGAGAATGAAGCAGGCAGTTGGCATAAATGCATCCGTTTCTCTCTGCTCTTGACTGTCGGTGGGACTATTTTGTTCCTGCCTTGATTTCCTGGAAATGATGGACCATAACCTGGAACAGTAAGCTGAAAGAAAATCCTTTTCTCCCCCAGGTTACTTAGTGCCAGGGCATTGTCATAGCAACGGAAGTGAAACTACAACAATAGGTGGGAAACCATGCAGTCCTAGTGGAGGAAAATTCTGCATGAAGTGGAGCTGTGACATGGTAGAAGCTGTGTTAGCAGAAGCTGGGCAGTGCTGTGAATGGCAGGGTGAAGGATCAAGAGCTGTCCCAAGGCATTCTGGAACAGCACTGCGGATAAGACAGTCTTCCCTAGGAGGAGGCGCTGATGGAAAGGTTTTGTAGACAAGGAAGAAAACTTCAGACATAGATTAGGAAGTATCAGTCTGTCAATGGCCTCACTTCCCAGAGTCTGGTGGCAGTTTCTACAGGGTATTGTAATAAAGACTTCTAAAAAGATTTCGATTAAAGGACATTGAGAACAACCAACTGGCATTTTGGGGAAGATTGTTTGCAATCTATGGGCTCACCAAGTTCCCATAGTATATGTCCATGAGGGGGCTGTGATTATCCTCATTTTGTTGATATTTGGCAGTGGCCACTGCAGATATCAGAACAAGCAAGATAAAAGAGAAAATTGTAGAAATACAAAAAAGATTTCCCAGAAAGGAGCCTGGGGAGTTTTAAAGAGCCCATGAGCAAAAGAAGGAGAATTTGTCAGAGAGATGGAAGAAACGAAAATGTTATTAAGGAGGCCTATGAAATACCATAGCACAATGAGTGTTTAGTGGTTTCATATATTGGAGAGAGTTTAAAGTGTTTGGAAAGCAGAAAACCAAACTTGCTGGATGTAATAACTTGAGGTCATGGTTAACCTTTAGGAGAACATTTCCAGCTGAAGAGCAGCTGGAAAGGTGGTGTGTGTGAACATTTTCTGAGGTGAGAACTTATGCATTCTAGAATCTGAATCCTGAACAGTTGTCAGAGCACTGGGCAGGCTCAGGGTTGGGGATGTAGATCTGTTGGTAGAGTGCTTGCTCACATGCAAGGGGCCATGGGCGCGATCAACAGCACATTATGAACTGGGCATGGTGGTACATGCCTATATTCCCAGTACTTCTTGGGGCATGCAGGAGGGTCAGAAGTTCAAGATCATCCTCAGCAAAAAAGTGATTTCAAGGCTAACCTGGGCTACCTGAGATCCTGAATAAAAATAAACAAATAAAAGAAATGTGCGTATACTAACAGAGCTAGTATGATTAAGGGAAGGTGGGGCTTTTGTTATTTGGTTTTTATGTGTCTGTGTATGAGCCCTGTTAGTGTATGTGCATAAGCTGTATATGTAGGAGGCCATGTAGGTCAGAAAGGACATCAACTATCCTGGAACTGGAGCTACAGGCAGTAGCATGTGCAAGCTTGGACATGCTGCCACGTGTATGCTTGGGACTGAACCCGGGTCTTCTGTAAGAGCAAAAACCACTTTTAATCACTGAGCCCCCCCACACACACCCAGGGAAGGTTTTCTTGAAACAATGAGACTTGTGCACGTTCGCCATCCAGGTTGAAGGAGGAGGTGACCATGGAAGGAGGGAGATGTGAGGAGGTGGGTGAGATATGGCCTAGATCCGGGGTAGATATTGAACAGATCAAGGGCACTAGTGAGGGAAATGGCCTTAGAAAGTCAAATCCTCAGTCACAAAAGACAGGAAGAAAGAGGGTAGTTAAGGACAAAGAGCGATTTTCTGTTGGGACAGAGTAGGAATAGATCATGTCTGAAAACTTTTAATCTCTGTAAAGTAGGTCATCTTCTTTGAGTGAGCCAGGGGGCCCCTGGAGAGGTCACGTCTGGAAAAGCAAAGACAAATTTGTCTTCCCAGTAAAACTTTATGATTTAAAGTTCCAGTAATTAAGGAATTTTGAGACATAAGCAACAATTACTAAATGCAAAAGACATTTATACTATGGATTTGACTTCTCACCATGGATGTTCTTAAGGACGCTTGAATCCAAGATTTTAACCATTTGTGTATTTTATTAAAAGCTTTTATTTTTAGTGCAGTTCTAAAAATGATGGCTGATGTTGAAGGATGAGAGTCTCTGTGAGTGTGTGTGTGTGTGTGTGTGTGTGTGTGTGTGTGTGTGTGTGTGTGTATGTTGGGGGTGAGAGGGGATAGCTGTGCACTTGAGTGTGAGTGCATGTGACAATCTTAGATGTTTTTCTTCAGGCACCATTTACCTTGTTAGTTTTTTTACCAGGGCTTATCCCTGGCCTGGAGTTTATCAAATCAAGTAGGCTCACTGTCCATTGAGCCCTAGGGATCTGCCTGTCTCCACATCCTCAGCACTGGAATTACAGGCATGTGCTCCCCACACCCAGCTTTTTTTTTTTTTTTTTTAAATGTGGACCTGGAGTTTGAAGTCAACACTTTACTGACTGAACATTTCTCCAGCACAAGAGTCTTATAAACCATTTTTGTGTGTTCATATTTTTAAGGGCCACTGCCATGGTCTTCTTGCCTAGGACTGACAATACAGCACAGGAGTGCCTTAGGCGTTACCTGCTCTACCCCACCCCACCCCACCCCCTGCTCCACATAGTTCTTAGGGTGAGAGGACTGTCATCCTTGATGGAATCCTTGTGGTAATCAATGGGAAGACAGTATGCTGTCACAGAGACCTGGGACAAAAGCATCTGATGTTTGCTCATCTGTATTGCTGCGTCTGGCACAGTGTTTCTCTTGCTAGATGAATTAGTAGTTTATTTCCGGTAAGACCTCCCACTGCCACCATTGTTAGATAAAAGTAAAGCAAAGCAAAACAAATAAACGTAGCCTCCACTTAGAACTCCCAGGGAGTCCACTCTGTCTCCAATGTGCTATGTCATCAGAGCCTGGGTCATCACCTTGGAGAACTGTTTCTTCTATGGCCCAAACCCTCAGCATTTCTTTTCATCATATCCCTGATTCAGTAGGTTCATGGAGCTACGGAGCAAGGCATGGGTTGATAAACAGAGCTAATAAGCAAAACTAGACAATATCATTCATGTGCGAACAGATTTGAGATGAGCATGTTCGCTAGGTACTCACATCTCTAGAGAGCCCTGTCGAGAGAATATCCCTCTCCATTTCCCTAAAATGGCTTTGCTCTGAGTTGAAATTGAGACCTCTCATCAGTCTGGGTTTGAGCAATGCAATAACAGTGCCTGGAGACTGCTTTATGCTCTGTAGCCAGGCCTCCCGGAAGTTAGGAAGGAGGAATACAGATGGGGCAAGAAACTGAGCTGAGCCTGAGAGGCCCTGAGTCTGAGCTGACTGAAAGACATGCTTTGAGCTTTGAGTGTGTGTCTCATCCTCTAGTATGCAAACCATCAAAGAAGAAGCTGGTGTGGAAGAGGTGCCTGAGGAGGGCACAGGCTCCTGGGGTACCCATCTAATTCAGGGCCTTGTGAGAGGTTAGAGATTTGCTATGGAAGACAGTTGGAAACCTCAGAGAATAGTTAAGTATGGAAGTATGATTTGATGGCAGCACACACACTGGACGATTAAAAGGCAAGAGATAGGAAATCGACTGTTTTCACAGTCTAGGCGTGAAGGCTAAGGGCATGAAGCAATAAAGACCCGTCTGTCTGTCCTGCTCACGGAATCCGTGGAGGACACCTGGCGTGTGTGTTTAGCCCATAGATGTGTCAGTTATGCAGAAGGTAAGGGGCTTGACTCTTCCCAAAGATCACTAAGTCTTTCCTACAGTGCACTTTTGCTATGAGTCCTGCTTTGAGAAAGAAGGGGCTCTCTAGGCAGTGTTGTTACCGTCTTACCTACACTGCAGAGTTCTCCAGCCAAGCCAGTTTGGACAGTGTTACCATCTTACCTACACTGCAGAGGTCTAATACTGCACATTACTAAAAAATCTAAGAAGATTGGAAAGAGGAAAACATGCTTATGTTTTGTGAACCCATTATTTCTTGAACTTTGGGAATGCAGTGTTATGGGAACAAAACCTTCCACATTGTTCTAACACTACAGTTGCATTCTGAATTATAAAGCAAGTGCAGGAATTTTAATTCCTTTTAAGAGATTTATATTTTTTATAATTTTTAAGTATGTGTGTATACCTGCATGTGTGTATGCGTGTGTGTGTGTGTGTGTGTGTGTGTGTGTGTGTGTGTGTGTGTGTGTGAATTAGAACCCTACAGCCGTACACAACTGCTGAGCCACATACCCACAAGCCTATTCACAACTGATAGTTGCCAGGAGAGGGAAAAACAGATTTCTTCAATGGAGTGACACTGGGTATATCAGCCGCACTCCAGGACGGGCCGCATGATCAGGAATAGTTGGTCAACACAAACCAGAGATTGACAGTGGATGTCTTCTAGGAGACAGTCTGCTTTATTTATTGAGAGGGGTTTTTGCTCATCCTAGAACTTGAAGATTCAGCTAGTCTACCTAGCCAGCTTGCCAGGTCCTATCTCTGTCCCCAAATGCTAGGATTATAGGCAAGCCGCCACAGACCAACATTTCTGTGGGTGCTAGGTATCCAGAATCCAGCCCTCATGGCCCCTGCTCCTGTCTGTGCTTGTCTTTGTCCTGATTTCAGTGTCTCAGCTTCTTCATCTTTGTCCCTTTCTTTCATTCTTTGCTGCTCTTTTCTGTGTTCTCCCTGAAGCCAGCTCCTCAGCAAACACAGCATCAAAGCCCCATAAATTATATGTCATGTATGATGGCCCCCTTTCCTCACCCCTTTTCAGACACACAGTCCGGGCTTTGATGATCCCAAATCCCTTGCCTTGGATGCTCACTCTGTTTTCTTGGCTCTTATGGATTCAATTCTGCTTTTTCCATTTTACTTCACTGCTTCTCCTTGCTGACTCTCTTCTGTTCCATCATTTTAGGAGTGAGGCCTGGAGAAGGATGAGAGTTGGCCTTTGTTCTGACCCCCCTAAGCAAATCAAATTCTTTTTTTAAAGCTGACCCAGGAAAGCATTTGCTTCCTGTCTGCATAGCATATAATTAATTACTATTATTTTCAAAGAATGTTCACATTCCTTATCTTGCTGGTTAATACACATCGTTTTTCAAACCTTGGAATGATGACCTGGCATCTCGAGTAAGGGTGGTCCCACAAATCAAATGGAGTGTGACTTTGGTTTCATTTCTTGTTGCAACATCTGGTCTTGCTTAGCACACAGGAGAGAGAGAGAGAGAGGTAGAAAGCATGCAGACGTCCTGGGTGCCTCTGCAGTGGTGGCATTCTCTGCCTGTCATTGTGTTATGAGAATGACAGCCTTCAGGAGAGGGAGGAACTGAATTCTACAGCCCAGTTTGCCAGAACTTTCATGCATGTCCACAGACACGAAAGCTATGTGTGACCATTCTTCAAAATCCAGTCTGGGACTCCCACCTTGAACAAAGAAGTTGAAGCACAGGTCACCAGGGTTGGTGGTGACATGATTTACTTGCTGTAATGTCAAATTAAATGTCATGGTGCTAATAAGGGTCATGTGAACCAAGTCTGCCCCTCAGCATCACTAGACACAAAGAATGTCTGTCCTCTCAAGAATCCTAAAACTCCCTCAGAGGAAAAAAAAAATTCTCTGACTTGTGCTGTACAGACTCAGGTTTGTATTGCCTGTGCAAAGTCACTGTGCCCCATAGAAGGACAGCGTTGGTCTCCAGAACCAGCCATATGTACCAAGCAGGCAAGATCTCCAGAACCAGGTTTGTGTGGCAAACAGGTGAGATCTCCAGAACCAGGTGTGTGTGGCAAGCAGGTGAGCTCGTGTCTCTAGAGGGCATGCATGGTTTATATGAATCCATTGTCTTTACTAGAAAGTCCCTCTTGGGTGCCAGCCCAAAGACTCAGCTCCCTCATACTGAATTTATCTCTTGAATTTTGACAAAGGGAAATGTTGGGATGAGTGGGGAATGGTCAGTAGGTCCAGAGGGTTTCTTCTTACTTTATGGGAGTGAAGGTATTGTTTTTTTTTTTAAATCACATTTGAAAAGAAGAGCAGGAATTTTCAATGGCATTTGTTTCATTTCAGAGTAGGCATTGAGGTTGAAATAGGGTGATGTTTACTTACTTTCCTGAGACCCCATTCCCGTGAGGTTGAAATAGGGTGTTTACTCACTTTCCTGAGACCCCATTCCCGTGAGGTTGAAATAGGGTGATGTTCACTCACTTTCCTGAGACCCCATTCCCGTGAGGTTGAAATAGGGTGTTTACTCACTTTCCTGAGACCCCATTCCCGTGAGGTTTGTAGATTCCTCATGACTCTGGAGTTCTTCAAGTATGAATAAGCTGAAGTTTACAAATGATGTTCTTTATAAAACTTTTTAAGATCATGTGTGCACGCGTGTGCGTGTGTGTATGTGTGCGTGTGTGTATGTGTGCGTGTGTGTATGTGTGCATGTGTGTGTGTGTGTGTGTGTGTGTTTGTGTGCTTGCATATGAGTGTATACATTTCATGCATGAGGTCAGAGGACAGCCATGGATATTGATCCTCTGGTACTTTTCACATTTTGTCTGAGACAGCTCTCTCATTGGCCTGGAACTTCTTCACCACAGGGGACAGGCTGGTGGCCCGTGAGCCTCCCAGGTGTGCCCCTGTCACCTTCAGACTTGCAGTTTGGGAATTAGAAGTACGCATAGTGGCACCTGGGTTCAGGGAAATCTGAACCAAGACCTCAGGCTTGTGGCGAGTGCCCTAGCGCCTGAGCTCTCCCCCTGCAAAGGGATTCCACAGAGAGGGTGGCACTTGCTCAAGGCTGGGCCCGTGGCCTTAGCCCTGCTTTGGTTACTACACTCTGTGCTGCGGTATCGTATTTTACTTTTTTCCTCCAGGAGCATGGAGTGGAGGGGCATGGAACGCACCAACCCTCCAGGGAGTGGAAGCTTGGCTTGTCAACACACCTTGACTTTGAGCTGAAGTTTCAAGCTGTACCTCAGAGTGGGTTCCATGAGCTGAAGGGATTCTTTACAGTGTGACTTCATGCGTGAAACATGAGTGCCGAGTAAATTGTGTTTGTCTGAATTAAGATGCTCTTTCTTAATGTACCACAAAAAGTGTGCTTTTGGTTAGGGAAGCAATGCCAGTGTATGGCGCGCGAGATTAGTGAGGCGTTTGACAAAAGAGCACGACATTTAGCTTTGGGGAATCCAGGATTGCGATGTGCTCTAAATGCAGCCAGAAATTAGAGCTGGACTTTGTATATGCTGAAGCTTGAGGCCTGAGAGGATGGGCATCTCTAGTCTAATCATAGCCCTTGCTAAGACTTAACTTGAAAATAAAATATATAAGTTAAATGCCACTTATCCCATTGGGAAGCCATTTGGTGATATCTATCAATATCCTTAACTTGTCTTTGTATCAGGAGATTTAAGAAGGATATATGTCTAGAGATGTTTGTTATAGCTCCACTTACTTATGTGTTTATTATTTAGTCAACTGAGATTGTGGTTGAAAAGACATTCAGGATAAATATTTATAGTCTATGGAGATCGTTCTTAGTCCACTTCTATCAGTCAGAGTTCAGCGTGGTATGCACATCTCTCTTCCTTTCTGTGCACACACATCCATGCATTCAATATACATATTTAACAATGCATGTGTATAGCCAAAATGTAATTGTAAAGAAAATTGTATGTCTGTAGATATGGTAGCTCAGGAACTTGGGTTTTTTTCATTGAATTATCTGTGTGTGTGTAGTGTGTGCACCTGTGTTGTGCATACACAGAGGCCAGAGGAGGATGGTAAGAGTCTTACTCTGTCACACTCTACCTTATTCCTTTGAAACAGTGTCTCTCCACTGATCCTGAAGCCAAGCTGACGGCAGCAAGGCCCAGCGATACTTCTGTCTCCAACTCTCCCTCAGCACTCAAGTTTCAGATATGTGCATGGCCATGCTGGGCTTTTCACATGGCTTCTGGGACTCTAACTCAGGTCCTCATATTTTGCAGCAAATACTCTTACCCAGTGAGCATCTCTCCAGGCTCAAGTTTTTCCTCTGTGTGAGGAAGCATAATTCATTTCTGAACTTCCGAAAATTCTGAAGTCAGCACATACTGTTATTCACTAAATGTGTTGGTTAAGATTAGTCTGTAGCATGAATCTTAAAAGTTCTTATTAATAAAATCAAACCTGAGGCCAGTTATTGGGGTGAATACTGGAAGATCAGAGAGACAGAACAAGCCACAGCTAACCTCACCTGGCCAACTTCTCAGCTGATCTTGTTTCCTCAGACTGGAAGCCTCTGTGTCCTCATATCCGAATGGCTCTCAGTTGAACTGTGCTGCTCAAAACCTAAAAGCTTAACCAGCCAAATGCTTAACCAGCCAAATGCTTAACCAGCTAAATACTTCTAGTTCCTGGTCCTCATGCTTTATATATCTTTCTGCCTTCTACCATCACTCCCTGGGGTTAAAGGCATGTGTCACCATGCCTGGCCATTTCCCATGTGGCCTTGAACTCACAAAGATCCAGAGGGATTTCTACCTCTGGAGTACTAGGATTAAAGGTGTGAGTGCCACCATTTTCTAGCCTTTGTATCCAGTGGCTGTTCTGTCTCTGACCCCAGATAAGTTTATTAGGGAACACAATATTTTGGGGAACACAATACCACCACATTAGTCCCCTTTCGGATCACAGCAGTGTGATTGTGATGCGGTGAGGACAATCGTTGACACGTCTGGGCACGTTTACAGGATCTTGTACATGGAAACAAATGCTAGAATTTCTGACTCATGAAGACTTTTTTTCCCTCTAGATCCTTCAAAATACACCCTATCATCACTACTGTACCTGACAAAAATCTCAGCATTGGCTTTGTCACCAATGACTAAGGCATCACCAGCCCCTTTCCCTGTCACCTTGAGATGCACAGTACATCCTTTATGTTTTATGATACTGGGTTTCTCACTATTAATTACCCTTTGGATATTCTGCTTACTGCATCTCCTAGCTTTTCACATGTATACACTTAAGAACCGATTGGTACCACATCATTAGTTTCCATGATCATA
>CABHPR010140801.1:0-27602 GCA_902168415.1 Peromyscus melanophrys | reverse complement strand
CACACACACACACACACACCTTAAAAGTACATCCCCATATACATGTATGCACACATGTGCATACATATATGAACACACACATATACACACACAAAGTCAAAATGAATTTTTACCTTACTTGTTTTCATTCATCTTCACTCTATGTAAATTCTCTTGAGTACTCAAAGTATCCTTTCACTTTTAAACAGTTCTTGTGTTCAAGGTTTAAAAAACCACAACCATCATTTTTTCCAAACTGTGATTATTAAATATAGTCAGTCATGTACCTTGAGTGAAAAAGAAAGAGAGAGAGAATAAAAGGAAATTGGAAGTGTTAAGAATCTTATCCATTAGTCACATCTCCTTTTTCTCCTTGTTCTTATCACCGCATAATGTCTCTGCGTTATGTATTTTTTTGAAATAGGGAATAAAGGGAAATTGAACTTAGGCCTTTTCTGTTCAGTAGAAGTGAATTAGAGTAAGGCAGATTATCTCATGGAAATGTCATATTTCTTCTAAAAATGGTATGATTATGGCTAAAAATTAAAGATGATAAGTTAGTTATTTAGGTCACCAACTATTTTAATGGTTACATTTAATGCTGTCATGAGGGATTCAGGTTGAAATTCTTTTAAATCAATATTTTTAATATCACCAGCCTGTTATTGGGCTACTGAACCTATACAGGCTAAGTATAATGGTTGGAGAAACCTATTTGCATAGTTAATTATAATTTATGAGCCACTAAAATAGTAAAGTATATGTGTGATATATATTACAAAATATGTGTGTTTAGTATTCTAGTACTTGTTTGAATGAAATAAAGAAAATACCTTAATTTTTAAGTAAAATAGGACAAACCATCAAATCCTTAGGCCTATAAAATACATTTAGGAAATTCCATGACCTTTCCCATATATACCTAATATTCTTAAACTCACTCAACCTCTATTTAATGACTTTATTTAACATAAGCAAATCAGTAAATAACCAAGTAAAGTTTTTGGTGACTGTTTGCAACAATTTTCTCTGAGATAAACCTCCATCTTGGAAGGAAGCTTGTTAAAACAAAGGAAAGGAAGGTGAAACATTATATACTGCAGAGAAGATTGTTAAGCTCAGGAAATAAAACAACTCAAAGTTGAAACTGACCAGAACCAATAGGCCCTTCCTCCAAATATACTTGCAAGGACTACCGAGAGACACTTTCAGACAAACTGAGCCTCCTATAAGGGGTTCAGACCACCAAGCTATCTGGACAAAAGCAGAGATGATCAACAGCTAGTAGACTCTAAGACAAGCTGAGCTGCCTTGAAGGAAGAGACAGTAATCAAAGTGCCTGGAAGAGGCTCAGATCAAGTGAAGAAGTCACTCCAGCTTACAGATGGTGCAGTGAACTCCAGTTTCCCATCTTTCATGAGTTGTCACCCAGGCTGTGGTAAGTTTTGGTGATAAAGATGTCTTATTTCTGCTCCTTTAAATATCCTTTCATCAATATTCCTTTAAGTAACCCCATAAAACTCATTGATTCACCAAGGTGGACTTTGGTGATATCCATATTTCGGTTTGTTGTTGGTTCCCTATCTGTGGAGAGCATATTTCAGTTCTTGTCTCCCCAGGCACAATGTCACAGTAGCCACAGTAAATATTTTAATTATGACAAAAACCTCAACCATGATCATTTCATACAGCACCAGAAATTTAAAAATAAATAACCCTAAAAATTGCAAATAAAAAAGCACTAAGTAAATGAAACATAAAATGGTAAATAGTATAAATTGTTAATGGAATGGAAGATAAAATTAGCATTCCACAATTTTCATTAGCCACTGTTTAAAACCTGTAGTATGTAGGTAGCTTCATAGTAATAAATTGGTTGTTGATATAACTGGACTGATAACAATGTTATTGAGTTAGAGTTTTTTCAATTGAAGTTGAGTAGACAACAAAGCAAAAGTAAAGCCCTAAATATATTGCTGTTACTTTTTCATTAGAAATGGCAAGAGTGGGTACATAATAGATATCTGCTAAGCTGAGCTAGTTATAGTATCTTCTTGTTAGTAATATCCAGACTCAAGGGAAAAATGGGGCACTGAAAGGCAAGTATACCAGAATTTAATTTAATCTATAAATACATCAAATAATCGCACCCAGAAAAGTTGGACCTGCTCTGTCTGGGCCTCTCTTTTATCCTTCTGTCTCTGTTTCTGTCTCTGTTTCTGTCTCTGTCTCTCTGTCTCTCTCTCTGTCTGTCTGTCTAATACAGACTTTCTTGTGAGATTGAGTTCTTTGAAGACTTAAGCAATAATGAGCATGAATATGCTAATTTAATGAATCTTTCACTTACTGTAGACTCAATGGGCCGCTCTCTAGAGTGATAGAACAACTCCTCCTCCATTGTAAGCTCTCTCACTAACTTCGTTCTCTCACTTCTCTCACACTAGGGGAGGAATTCTCTCTAAATTATGTTTAGACTGAGGAGCATTTAGATCCTGAAACTGCATGGTCCGTTTCTACCTTTTTTGTGGCTGACCATAGAACATTACCTCTGACTGTTATGCATGTATGCCCTGATGACACTTTGCTTTGAAAATATAAGAGATAGACTTTTATAAAAATCATGATAGTATATTTTAATGTTTTGTATTAATTCATCTCAGTTAGATTTGATAATTTCAAATTGAACTACTAATGATTACATCATTTAGACAATACTACACTACAGAATGATATTAATATGTTAATAAATATTTATTTTCTTTTTGTAGCCTTGGCTGGCCTGAAACTTACTATCTAGGCCTGGGTAGCACCACAGTCAGAGAGATTTTCCTGCCTCTTCCTCTAGCTCCTGATTGTTGGCTTTAGAAGGCATGTACTATTATGCCTACATACAAGTGTGCTTTCTTAAGACACCAAAGAGTTTCTCTCACCCTTTATTATTCCTATATTCATTTTGGCATAAAAGTCTCTGTAGTGGGTAGCCATTCCAGCTTTGACCTGGAAGTACCACCCCCTTTGAGGCTTCGGCAACTGTCACGCCTACAAGGCGGAGCCAAGAGAGGACCCCTGAAGACCCGAGATCCGGATGGGCAAGCCCTCTTGGTTCCTGGATCCTGGGCGCTGGAAGTAGACAGAGCAGAGTTCTCCAGAGAACACCGCTGGACTGCACTACACCTTTCCCAGACCCTGTAACCTATCCCTTCACTTGTAAGTTACCCCACAAAATAAACCTCTCTTTTAACTACGTGGAGTTGTCTTAAAACATGCCTATCTGAGTTGAGGATTTTAGGCTTTCTACCTCTGATCACAAAAATAAAGTAGTTTAGATTAAAGCACAATATAGCTTCAATCACAAATAGACTGCTATTACAGTCTTTTGACCAATCAGCATTTTTGATATAGTGTCTAAGAAGTTAAGCACAAGTTAACAGAATGATGATTAATTATCTGCTTAATTATATTTAAATAAGTCTTATTGTTTATTTATTCTCACATTTCCACATTAGAGATAATTATTGCCATAATTTTGAAGACAAAGTTTAAAGGTCCAAGGTTCTTCTGTGGAAGCTGCTGAAACTGTATATGTGTGTGCATGTGAGTGTGCATGTGCATGTATGTTTTTAATGTGAGTTTTCTCCCATATATGTGAATGCCTTCTGTTGAATCCCACGTTAAGAATGCAAATCATAAAATATAATGCTTGTGAAATACTATACATTTAGTTCCATCTTAAAACTTCACTGTGAGATTTAACTTACAAGTATTTTGAACACTCAAACCTTGATATTTTGAATAACCAAAACTTCATAACAAGAATTTACCAACAGCACTATATCATGATTTTATTATTAGAGCCACTGTACCACAAACACTTCCCTGCTGCAGGTGGGCAGATGGTTTGCTATATTATGGCTACTATACAACATAGCACAAATTGAGAAGCTTGTAAACAACAGAAATACATTTCTTAGACATGAGCAGTCTTTGAAACCCAAGATCAAGACACTTGCTAATTAAATAAGGACCCATAGACTGGTCCACAGAATCACAGCCTCAGCCTTCTTTCTATAATAGAACTACTGTTCCTAAAATAGAGTCCAGTGGATTTAATCATTTCTCAAAGCCTAATTCTTAATACATTTATTTTGGGGGTTTCCACATATGTATTAATCAAGGATTCAAACATTGAGACTATAGGCGAAGATGAGCCCATGTCTAATACATTAGTTCATACTGATGCACCTAGCACCCAGTGATGAACAAAGAGAGGTTTTTTTTACAAGGAAAGGATAAATGAATCAAGGCACATGAAAAGAGAAATGCCAAATACGAGATTCCAAAGAATAAAACTAAGAATGATGGTAGATAACAAAAGTCAGAATTGAAACAACTGGGTGAATTAAAAAATGGAGGGAAAGTTTGCTCTGCATCCAAATGAACTGGAATAGATGCTTGGCAATTGATGCTGTCTGCTTTCTCAACAGTCTTCTATGGGAAATATGACCTTCCAAATTATGAACCTGAATAAAGTTGTGCCATGAATCCCTGGTATCTGGAGTGTTATACTTCATTTCATGTGTCAACCTGACTGGGCTTCAGGATGTCCAGAAATCGTGTCAGCATTATTCTATGCATTTGTCTGAGAGTGTTTCTGGGTAATACTAAGCTGTGGAGGCTGGGTAAAGTGAATTATCCTGTCTAACATGACATGATCTCATACAGTCAACATAGGAAATAGGTAAAGCAGAGGATGAGTGAGAGGACATTTCCCAAGTGAACTCAACCACGTTGACTTTCCTGGCTTTTGAACTGGGCTGGAACTACAAATCAGCTTTCTTGAGTATCTGGTTTGCTGACTACAGACCATTAGACATTTTAAAATCTCCAAAGCCATATTAGACAATTTCTTATAATAAATTAATTTCAAGATAGATAGACAGACAGACAGACAGATAGACAGACAGACAGAAAGATAGACAAACAGACACAGGTACACTCATTCTTACATATACACTACATGGATAGATACTCAGAAATGACATTTGGAAATAAATCTTTGTGGTTTATTTTATTTTTTGTCTGTCTGCCTCTATCATCCATCTATCTATCTTTCTATCTATCTTCTATCATCTATTACTTATCTATTTATCACATTAGCATTGTTTATCTGGAGAATTGTAATGATATTTTGCACCCCTAAATAAATTTCTTTACGAAAATGATCAAAAAATGTAAAAGAAGCTTTGCAACTAGTAGATGGACACTGGGTAGATAGAAGCTGGCAGTGCGTGCTAAAAATATGGATACTACAGCAATTTGGTTAGTCATGGGAAAAAAATGAAAAAAGTACTAGAAACTAAAATTTATCCCTAAAAGAAATCAGCAAAAGCCTTACATGAACTATGTTCTAATGTTTTATGGAAGGTGGATCTTATGAAAATTAAAATAGAAATTTAGCTGAGAAGAAATCTAAAAGTACTGAAGCAGCAACTTGATTCTTTCTGGTTAGTTATGGGAACTACAAGAAAGAAAGACCAATTGAAAAATGAGTTAGCAGCTAGAATAGTGACTTAGTGGGTAAAGTGTTTACTGTGCAAGCATCAGGACATATGTCTGTCTGTATTCCTAGCTCCCAAGTAAAGGCCAAGTTCATAAGCAGTGTTACAGGGGGTGGGAGTTAGAAAGAGGTATTTGGAGCTCATTTGCCAAGCAGCCCATACAAACTAGTGAATTCCACATTCACTGACTGACCTTTTGTCAAAAATTAGGGTAGGGAGCCAATGAGGAAGAGACATTCACTCTCAACCTCTGGTTTCCACATGTATAACATGTATACACTTGCTTCAAGAACGTGCAATCATCCATATGAATATATTCATATCACACAGAATATACACTACACCTTTCTCTCTCTCTCTCTCTCTCTCTCTCTCTCTCTCTCTCTCTCTCTCCAAAATGAGAAAGAGAAATGTTATTTTAAAACAAAAATCAATAGTAACTCTGCTGGTTTGATTTTCTGATGTAATAAATACAGATTAAAACCAATTTTGAAGAAAAGAGTTTAATTTCAATTATGTTTCCCTGTGCAAGTTCATTATTGAGGTAAGCAAGGGCAAGAACCAGGAGGCAAGAACTAAAGCAGAGACCATGGAATAATGACGCTGTTTTCTGGCTTGCTCCTCATGGCTTACTCAGCTTGCTCTCTTAAGCAACACAGGATAGTTATTCAATACTTGCACCGCTCACAATGGACTGGATTCTCCCACATCAACCATCAATTAAGAAGATTCACAGACATGCCCATAGGCCAATACAATGGAGGAAATTCCCCAATAAAGGTTTTTGGTGATACATTGTGCACCCCAATATGTTGTGTACCCAAATAAACTTATCTGGGGATCAGAACTCAGAGCCAGCTACTAGATCAGACATAGAGGCCAGACAGTGATGGCACACAGCCTTAATCCTATCACTCAGGAGGCAGAGATCTGAGTTCAAGGCCACGCTAGGAACAGAGCCAGGCATGGTGGCACACATCTTTAATCCCAGCTCTAGGAAAGAAGATGGCAGGGCACAGAAAGGTATATAGGTGTGAGTAAAAAGAAAGTCTCGCTCTTTCAGCAGAGGATTTCGTAGGGGTAAGAACTAGTTAGTGGCTTGCTCTCTGCCTCTCTGGTCTTTCAGCTTTTACCCCAATATCTGGCCTTGGGTTTGTTATTTATAAGACCATTTAGCAATTTGTGTTACAAAGGGTCCCTCCTCCCAAGTGACCCATTTGTGTCCAGCTCACAAAAGAAACTAATCAGCACAGTAATTGAAAGACCTGGAAAACTCTCAGACTTTCCACATCCTAGAGAGTTAGAAAACGTTTAGAAGACAGATTGCAGCTAAAATGTCACTTGACAGGAGTTTATGGGATTCCATAAGTGGAAACCTTTGGCCTAAGCTGACAGGGATGGAGCTGGTACACGATGAAGAATGACGTCAGGTTATTAAATTTGACGGGATGTGATGACAGGACTTTTGACTGTAAGTATGTACTGCTCTTAAGAAGAAAAAAAATAAACCTGAAGGAGATTCAGGAATGACCATGGACACTGGAGCAGTTTCAATAGACTGATTGCCTTCCACCTGAAGTGATGCTGCCCCCACAAGAAGTGTGGGAGACAGGATATTGAGCTGGAAGATGATTCTTGAACCTCAAGATGTAACTATTTTGTTTTTTTTTTCTTTGCAGAATTGGGATTTGCTTGGGAGCTGTCACCTCTCTCTTCCTTCCAATTTAACCTTTTTCTATTTGGAAGAGGAAAATCTATCCTGTGACTATTTTATAATTATTTTAGAAGTCACATATAACTTGTCTTTTCACAGGAAGAAGGAAATTTTGCTTCAAGATGAATCATTCCGTTAATCATATCCATGCCTGATTTAGAAGATACTTATGACGTATTGGGCATTGGAGTTTATACTGGAGCAAGTGAAGACTCAGTGATAAAGGAAGTAATGAATACACTTTGAATATAAAGAGGAATAAATTTGGAGAACTGGGCTAGGAGGTTAGGGCTCAAATTCTATTCCACTCTTCATACATTCATAAAATGAAACTCCATCCCCGAATATGACATTTAGAGGTGGAGCTGAGAAAAATTAGGCTCCCACGAGCTCTTGACAGGGCTCCTTGAGATGGGATTAATGTACTAATAACAAGGACACCAGTGTCCTCCGTTCTTGTTTCCTGCCATGGGGTAACAAGGAGAAGTCACACAACTACAAGCCAAGAAGAGGCTCCTAACCTTTATCCATATAATGGTACCTTGATCTTGGACACCCATTCTCCAGATAATGAATCTCCGTTATTTAATTCATCCAGGCTGTGGAAACATGTACTTTTGGCAAATGTTGGGAGGCCTTGCTGGCTGGTTAGATGTTGCAATCTATCATGACCTGGCAGCTTTTTTCCAAAGCTCAAAGACATGGGGACTCCCTCACCCCCCATTCAGACTTCCTGCTCTTTACCTGGCCCTATCTGAAGAATGTCCCCTGGACCCTGAGGACTGACCTTCTCTGAAAGCTGTCTCTACACCTGGATGCCTGATTTTTCTCTAGGATGACCCTGCTGCCTGGTGATAGGAGCATGCCACTTAATGCAAATTAGGATTTTTCCCCCAGGCTTCCCAATCCTATATATTTCCTATAGTCTGGGATAAAGTTGTGTTGATTCACAGAAGTCATTTCCCAGAGGGTTGTTTCTGTTGTGTTCATGTGCCATACAAGGATTTATGTCATCACTTCTGCCCCTTTGTCCATGTGGACTGATGGCCAACTGCCAACTGACCACAAAGACAAAGGGGAACTCCTACAGGCAAAGATAAAGCAATACTGTTGAAAATTAATTAAATAGACAATATTGAAATTCTAAAGGGAGGACAGAGAAAAAAAGAGATTTGAAAGTAACTAAAAAAGAATGATCTATTAACCAATAATCATCAGTCAGAGCAGAGATAAAAGATGTACAGCTAGAGGAATTCATTTAAAGAAAAGTTTGAAACCACGAAAAAAAAATTAAAATGTGTTTGAAGAGACATAACTCAAACAGCAATTTTAATAGGCAGTTGAAAGGCTTCAACTTATTGTGTGGCAACAGTGATCATATAGGAAGATGATAGCTACATAATTCTTTTGTATTGTCTGACTTCACTTTTAGGGGTAAAATTTTTGATGATTTTTCCATATAGTCCTCAGAATTAATGTAGGTAGACCACAGAAATCATTTAAAATCCAACATACCCTAACAATAGTATTTTTTTGTTGTTGTTGTTGTTTATTTTCTGTTTTTTGAGACAGGATTTCTCCGTGTAGTTTTGATGCCGGTCCTGGATTTCGCTCTGTAGACCAGGCTGGCCTCAAACTCACAGAGATCCATCAGGCTCTGCCTTCCAAGCGCTGGGATTAAAGGTGTGCCCCACCGCCACCTGGCCCTAACAATGTTTTTAACATGCCTGACTGACATAAATGTCATAATTTGTTACTGCATATAAAATATTAATTTATAAGAGGAATATTAAGACAGTGATGTGACTCTCTTAACACTGTTCTTTACAATGATCGCCATAATATAAACGTAAATGTTAATACAATACAATCCACTATTAGGAAAAATACGCTTTGATATTTATTTTTTTTATATTGGGAGAATAGTTTATAATATGTGAGACAATTTAGCATTCATATATATATATATATATATATAAGTATATATACATATACACAGTTATGACAATACATTCAAGTTATGCATTGGCAGATTAAGAATATAAAATCTTAATGATCATTGATTTAGCTAACTGTAAATTTAGTACGTAAAAGATTTGAATGACTTAGTGATCTTGAGTGGTATTTCATAGAAACTAAGATAAATCAAAAGGAAATGACTATGAAATTAATAACATAAGATTGATTTTCCAAAAGCTCACTCTGAAATCTCTTAAAAACAGGTTCTGAAGGGACAGTGAAAAACAGAATAAGCAATTATGAAAATCTCCGTACAGGTAATCAATAATGACAATATTATCTACTCAGGTTAGTAACAGTGATTAAGAGGAAATGATTAATAAATAAATTCCAGGTAAAACATACAGTACATGATGACAGAGAAATGTGAGAAGAAATGGCAGTGAAAGATACCACCTGCGATTTTAGTTTAGCTGTCCAATTGAAATGATCTGCAAGAAACAAATACAATGAAGAACAGTTCAGGTGGACTATGACCGCTACATTTGCAGCTATGTTGAGTTTGAGATGCACAGTGTTTTTAGAAGCAGAAATACCCAGAGAAGATCTGCAATATCATGCCCACAAAGGAATTTGGATGGAGATATTTCTTCAGTGGTCAAAATAGGTACAAGGACAGGGTTATGAGAATGAAAAGTGAGAGTGTAAAGTGAGCATATAAAGCCAATATAAATTTATTTGCTTTATCTTCCATTACATTGCACTTTGAAATTTTAAAGTGGATATTGGAAATATAACACAGTGATTCATTGGTGGTGAAATTTTTCAGTCTTTAAAAGCATCTGCCACTCAAGATGGTACCATGAGGTGTGAAATAAAAGTTTCTCTGTAAAATTAGTGGGGTGGTGATTTTACTTCTTTATTATACAGAGTAATGACTTTGAAACAGAATCTTTACATAAAATAACTAAAAGTATGTGAATTTCTACATTTTCCTGTGCGATATGTTAACTAAATTTCAGATAAACATAAATCCATTTAAATAAAATTTTAATTTATGTCCTAGCTGTGATTAAAATATCTCTAGAAGAAGCAACTTAGGGAGAAAGCTTCCAGGTATGTCACTGTAGGGAAGTTGATGTAGAAACTTGAAGCAGCTGACCACATCCACAGTCAAGAGCAGACGCTGAATGGATGGATGCATGCTTATCTTTTCATGCAGTTTACCTTCTGTCTTATAACATCCAGACTCCAACCCAAGGAGCAGCCATTGCTATGGGGACAGATCTTCTCACATTAATTAGCATAATCAAGACAAGCTCCACCAGAAATTCTGCAGACCAACCTGACCTGTACAGTCTCTCATCTAGATTATTCTCTCAGGTGATTCTAGAGCATATCAAGTTGACAACTAAACTAACTATAACAATTAAATATTGAGGAAAAAGGCATTCAAAGAAGACATATTGTTTCATCTCAAGGAATTAAAATTCTCTCCATCCATAGGTAACATACTAATGTACCTCTACTATATATTTCATATTGCCATTGAAAATATAAAACATTCACTTCTCCATTTTTCTTCTACTTCTAAGCACTACATTTGTAGCAGGTTGTATTTGACATGCAGTGATGTGTCATTTAATAACATCCTTGTCCTCGATACAGAGATGAACCCATGAGATCATAATGAAACTGAAATTCCTGTTTCTTTGTGTTATCGGAGCTTTCAGGACCATGAAGTACAACAGAGTTCATTCCTTTGTGGTGATGCCGGCATGAACAAACATGTGCTACCAGTCATATGAAAATACAGCAATACAATCCTGCATATATATCACAGACTACTTGATAACAAAAGACACGGTGCTTACAAAGACTATAGCAGTGGGCAGCCACATCATCCTGGCACTCGACATCCACTCCTTCTTACTGGCTCCCACACCAATGGACGCCCCTATAAGCATCATTTGTCCTAAGGACCCAATGGTGTACTATTTATTTTATACCTTTGTAGTATTTTCCCTGTACCTTTTCTATATTTAGATATATAGCATATACAAATATTTAACATTATCTTGGAGTTAGCCCCAGTGTTTGGTGCAATAACAGGCTGTACAGCTTTGTAGCCTATAGCAACAGTGTATACTGTCTACTAAACTGTGTCGTTCCTCTCTCCCAGCCACAGGTGTGTAAATAAACTCTATGGTGGAGGCCACTCGGCAAAGCATTCATGTATATTTTGGAGGGCGTAGCCATTAGATGACATAGACAGACTTTCCCTCTTTTAAAAATTACGTGTGGTGTGTCTCTACTAATTTTCACTTATGGACTCATTATTTTCAGTCTGAAGTTAAGATAATGAGTGTTCTGTAGCTGTAACTCAAGTTTTCTCATCAGTTAACTCACTGGATAATAGAGCTGTGTAATTTCAGCATAAGTAACTAGTAGACTGCTCTCATTTGTAACCAGACGGAGAAAGGAGACCTTGTATCAGCACATCACCAACATGACAGCACCTAGTATGTTTGCTTCTGTCAAACACCTGAGTGGAGATGGCAATTTTAATTTTATATTTCTTATTATTCTGATTATAAACCTGAGAATCTCTTCATATCCTGATTACAATTTGGATAACTCTTATGATATTTCCCATGATCATTTTGTTGTTGTTGTTCATTTCTTTGTTTTGTTTTGTTTGGTTGGTTGGTTTTGGTTTTTCAAGACAGGGTTTCTCTGTGTCACCTTGGCTATCCTAGAACTCACTCTGTAAACCTAGCTGGCCTTGAACTCAGGGATCCTGCCTCTGCCTTCTAAATTCTAGGATTAAAGGCATGCATAATCACTGCCTGGCTACTTTTATGAAATTTTGTTTCTACTTCTAGATGATAGGAAGGTTCTTAGGTAAACTTGTTGGGAGCACAAAGGTCCTTTCACTCACAGATAGCACTAGAGATATCAGGAATGTTAAACACTCAGGTTAAACACTTTTCAAAGGAAAGGATGTATAACCTCTTTTCCACACAAAAAATCTGGGAATGGAGATGGCTAATAGCTTAGGTAACTCCTTCACTGTCTGTATGGCCTCCCCAAGCTCCCACAACCAGGACAGGAGGAGTTTGCTAATAGTCAAGATGACCTCTGCACTATCTGCTTGATGAAAGCCACACCAGATTCTCCCCTGGCCCCTTAAAATAACACATGAGGCGATCTATAGAACCCATATTCATGGAAGAAGTGACATGTACTTTGAGAATAGTATTGATGTAATTAAGCCTCTTTGTGAACAGAAGATTGTGTTATACCAAAAAACTTTTTTTTCTAAATTATAGTGTAGTAAAAATATACCTAAAATAAACTGTCCAGTATCAGACACTAGAAGTCTGAATCAACACAAGCTACTGAGTAATGTGGAACTGAACTTTTTTCTTGCCTCACATGGATTGCCACTCTGATCTTCATTGTGCTTGCAGAGAACCCCATATTTACTAAGTTCATAACATCCTCCCTCCACTGAAGAAGAAATTAGTAATCAGAATGATTAGAATTAACCAGTGCCTTTATATGTCTATATATGTTAGGGTATGTGTTCACTAGATTCAATAAATATTATCCAGCCAGAATTTTAATTAATCATTTCTGTAAAAGTTTTATGACTATCGAAATGTTCATAATAACAAACTTCTTGTGAAAAATCATGGGGTTCTTACACATTTAGGTTTTGTTTGTTCAGGGAGGGTTTTTTTTTGAAAATTTCATACATGGGTGTTTACATCATTCTTACCTTTCCCTATCCCCCTTACAATGTCCTCCCTATCCCCTCTCAAATTTATGACCTCTTCTTTAATTATTGCTACACACACACACACACACACACACACACACACACACACACACACACACACACAAATGTTTATGTAAAACATACTTAGTCCACTTAGTGTTGTTTGTATGTGTTTAGGGCTGACCACTTGGGATCAGCTAACCTATTAGGTGGCTTGTCTCTGGAGAAGCCTGATTATTCTTCTGACTTCAGTCATTAATTGCTTGTAGCCATTACTCTAGGATTGAGGCCTTGTGAGATTCTCATCATCCATGTTGTGCTGTTAATGTATAAATCTTGTTTATGTGACTATATAGTTAAGGTTTCATGGGTTTAGCTCCCTACTGTATATCAAAGACATGAAGCATATGACCAGGTCCAGTGTTACTATTTGGCTCACTTCAGTATTTTAATTCCTTACTGAATTTTTCTTCAGTATTGAAATGTGGCATCCATTTTCTGACATTTTTTTCTATGTTCCTGGTTTCTTCTCCTGGATTAAATTCACCTATTGGTTGAAACTCTTTGAAACCAGTCATCACTTTTTTTCTATAAACTTCTGAAATTTTCATCCAGTATTTTATGATTTTCAGCATCACTGGGATCAGCAATTGAGGGGTTGTGATCTTCTAGAGGAGTCAAGTTATCTTGCTTTTTGATGTTTATTGTGTTCTGAGGTTCATTTTCTCTTTTGTAAGTTTGAGTATCTCTTCTGTTTAATTTGGGGATTCATTTATGAGCAGCCTACCTTTGGGGGAACAATCCCCAGCTCCACGTCTGTGCCCTATAAATGTGAGATTTCCTGTAACTGTGATCATGTGCTGAAGCCCTTAATAGTTCTGTGTCTTGATAGCCCAGTGTGTCAGGAAGCGAGGAGTCACCGGGGCACTGATGCTTCTGAAGACCAAAGGAGCAAATTCTGGCTTTCCTGAAGTATAGAACAATTGATGCTGATGCATTAAGCTTAGAAATTACAATTTATTGTAGATAGACTATTTTTAAAAGTATGTACTTCTAATTGATTTGTTGGGCAAAGGGGTCCCATGGGAACCCCCAAACAGCCCAGACTGTAGTTTCCTCTCCACAAAATGACAGTCAGTATCCATTGTTGAAGACAATACCTACACAGCTCATTGAACTTGAAGAAGTCAAGTTGGTGCCTACCTAGAGCCTTCACATCGACATTCTTGCATCTCTGATACAGGAAGATACTCTGCACACTACTGGAGGAGAAACACATACACCAACCCAGCCAGAAACCCACTGATCTACAATAGTGTTCTGCCTGCAGGATATGCCAGTGAAATATTGGTACAAAGCTCATGGTAGTAACCAACCAATATCTGATTTAACTTAAGGCCCACTCCACAAGATGGAATCTATAACCAACACCGATTGAGTGATCAAGTAGCTGAGACTAGATAGCCCAGGGGCCTATGGTAACCACTTTCTGCTTACATTTAAAAACAGCTTCAAAAATAGAACTCATTCTTAGTTCCATTAACTGAACCAAAACCCTGTGTTCATAAGCCATATGGGACAATTTGATACTGTTATTCTAATGCAATTATTCTGCTAAAGTCCTGCTTTTTTTTATATCTGAAGTTTAGTGCATCTCAAAACCACCATCACAGAAGCTTCTTTTTACAGTGGAAAGTGATTAATACAGAGACTCACAAGTGGTCCCTGTTCAAAGAGTCAGAGATTATGGGGTTTTCAGCTCTAAGTAGTTCATCTTCATACATTCCTTTATGTTAAGTGATCATTGCAATGAGGGAGACAGGGTGTAAGAGCCAGAAGTAAAGAGTATATACAGAGAAGCATCATTTTCAGGACATGGCAGGGACATCACACATATAAAATCAGAGAGCTATGTCTATATTCATAAGATATACCCGAGAACAAGCCAGCAAAAATCCCAACATGAACTAGGTAGAGACTCATAAGTCCTACCCCTAGCAGAGAAGCTATTGGCAATTGATGTCTCCTGGGTGAGAGAAAGTGTGCTTTCTTCAGCAATGTGGCCCCTGAAAGATTACCTATGATCCAATGGATGGTCCAATGCCCATTCACATACAGGCAGCAGTAAGTGGACTCAGTGGTTTTACAAAAAAGCTGCACATAAAATTAGGAGTTGTGTGAGGGAAGGTAAGATAAGGGAAAAATTGGATGGGAGGGAATAGAAAATGGCTTTGATCAAAATACATTGTAAGCATGTAAGAAACAATCAATAAAGAAAAACAATGAAGAATTTGAATACATAACCAGAAGGAATCCCTGTTCATAGTAAAATTTAATAAAATGAGAAAAATAAATAAGCAAGTACTGATCATGATCTCTGCAGCAAACTCCAGTATCTCCATATTAGAGGTGATGTGAAGTTGGAATGAATCATCTTACCAAAGACTGCTATCTAGTTCATAATAGAGACTCAGTTTTCACAGCTGTGTTTTCTGTCCAAATCAGAGCCAGATCTCTGGACCCTTACACCTGTCAGGTCAAATGTGCTTACCTTGCAATTCAGCCTGAATGAGAGAAGCTGAATATATGGACTCATAAGTTGAATAAAAAGTCCTATGTTAAAAATGTGATCTCCAGATTGGTGTTTTGGGAGGTGATGGATGCTTTGGGAGGTGTGGCTTAATGTTAATTTGGCTGTGCTTTTAAGGATAGTAATGGAACCTAGACAAGTTTCTTCCTTGGTGTTTTCCTATTCTGGATAATAAATAAAGGACCTCCTCTCCCACATGTTCCCACCTTATATGACACCACAGGTCCCAAACAATGGGAAAAGTGAGTATAACATATGCCTTTAAAATTGTGTATCTCAGTTAATTACTGTAGTAATAAAAAGTCACCAGCACAGTTTTTGTACTTATGTTTTCGATTATTTTTTTAAAACTGTGTTCGTTAGTTACAAAGTAATGAAAATTATGTTTGGAACATTTCCATGGTTTATTCTTTTAGAGAATACTTCTTAGGTTGCTCTGGAGTAGCTGCCATTCTCAATGTTACATTTCCATTCTGTTGTTTGGCTCCTGAGAAGGACATGGGTGAATGGAAGTGCTTCAAGAGATCATGCCAGAGACAACTGGGTGCTTTCTGCCGAAGGCAGGGATACAATCTCACTCCAGGGATCCAAGCAGTCTTCTGTAGTACATTAAAAACAACCTTCAGATGGAAGGATAGTTGTTCAGCTGTGCTTGAGTTAATTATATGTTAAAGTTTAGGATTAATAGGAAGTACTTTTTTGATGAAACATTTTTAATTTGAATGACATGTTCTTATCATGAATAGTAAATCAAGAAATATAAAGTGCACAGGAGGTACGAGAAGTATAGACGCCAATAGTGACAATCAGACCTGTGAAATTCATGAATCTGCCACCTTAAGAGTCCTTAGATCTTGCTGTAAAATTGTTTGACAAATAAAAGAAATAAATAAAAACTAATTATAAACATCTCTTCGCTCAGAAAAATCTTTTATTGTAGCTTGTGAATTAATTCCTAAGGGAATTGAGATTTTTTTTTCCCATTGTACATGAGACTCTCTTTGCCTTCCTGCTTTGGGATTTGACATGGATGGAATGTAAAAAATAAAGGATATTTCAAGTCTCTTCACCTGATAAGGACATTGTGTAGAAATGGAATAGACAAAAGTTTACTTTACAATATGCAGTTGATTTTATGAATAGGAAAACCTAATCTGACTTTTATGTTATGGTTGATTTTCTAGGATTAAATCAATTTTTTAAATAATGTGATGAGAGAGATTGTATTTCTAAAGGTTCACTCTGGAGCCCTGCACTTATCGTTTGTATCATTTAATTACTCAGATTTAGTCGTTCCTACACCTAGTTTTCAAGATCAAAATGCTTTAGAAAGGGAACAGAAAATGGAATAGAAACTACCAGCTCCCCTCCCCAAAAATATGATAGCCATAGTTTTCAGTTTTCAGTGACTTTCCACTCTGTCATACACACACACACACACACACACACACACACACACACACACACACACACAAACATACACACACACACTTACTTGAAAAAGATTTACTTTTTATTATATTGACTTTGATTGATATTGGCTTGGTAAACTATATGACCTGGGTCACATGTTTTAAAAGAAAATTTTATTTATAATCATGATTTGAACTTTTTCAGTTCTGCATTGCTTTTTTCTTGGTCAATTTTACTTTATTAGATGCATAGCTTTAGAATTTTTTTCTTATAGATACAGATGGAAAAGATAACATAAATTGGTCTACAGTACAGAGCTATCACACAAACTTGGATCTTTAAAACTTGCATGTCTTGGCAACTGTTGTCTGTTAATATAGTTATACATAAATCATCTTTTCAATTATTAAATAGCATTTGCAGTTGTGGATATTCCAGAGATTTAGCCACTCCTCTATTCATGAGTATTCATGTTGTCTTCACATTTTACTGACATAGGAATTTATTTTATGTTAGTTTCTCAGTACTTGATTTGTTTTTCAATGGATACTTTAAAGCTTCCATGTTATAGTTCTAAAGAGCTCAGTAGCATTCCTTAAAATGTGTTTGTGGTGTATCTGCTATAAATTGCTTTCAATTTTTCAATCATAATTCTTACTATTTTTTCTTAATATGAATATTGATTTAATATCCTACAGAAGTATATTTTCAATCAATATTCTTAATAGTTCTATATGCCTAGATACATTATCATCATTATTGTTGACAAACAGATACTAATAAAGAATAATAATAAATGTTATTATGAATGAAACATTCTTTTTGTACTATTTTTATTGATAATATACAGTTATCATTTTCAAATTTAAAACTTTTTAAAAAAATAAATGCATCTTTAGGTTTTTATATGTCCTCTTCAAATTTTCAAAATTATTTTTAGAGCAATCTGTCATATTTCTGACCACCAAAATTATATTGCAACAGTGTTGTCATAGGAGTCAATCATAGAGGTAACTTTGTGACACAAATATAAAAGAAAATTAAGACAAAACCCAGTGTTGATGAAAGTGTAGAGAAATAAGAACTTCCTTTTACTACTTTCAGGACAGTTTGTATCAAAGTTTTAAAATCATCTTTCCCTATATATCCAATAATACTTAAAGAATAAGATATAAGGTTATAATCACGTGACTATAAAATCTTTCTCTTTAATGTTTTTAGAACCAGAATGCTCTATAATTCAAAGCAACTACTTACCTGAAAAAGGATTAGTACTCTTATTCCATATTTAATATAGTGTAATCTAATTATTAGAAATAACTAAGTGAAAGGTTATCTTACAAATGAGGAAAACCTTCCCTAATATTGTTTAATGAGTTGTAAATCGTTTTATCTAGTCTACTTTTCTTTCTCAATAGTTCCATCAAATTCTTCAATACTTATAACAAATTAAAGAAAACTCATCTCTCAGAGATGAAAGGGCACAGTATTTAGAAGAGATCTTACTGGTAATTTGGCAACAATGGATTTAATGTCAATGAGTTTTAGTAGTCTAACAAAACATATTTTAGTAGTCTAAGAAAATATATTACTACTTCTATATTTGTTTTCTTTTTCAATTAAAGTGATTATTTACTTACCTTATTTCCTGGTTAATTTTTTGTGAGCACAGAACTTCTGACATCCTACTAATCTGAACTGATTCCATTTTTATAAGGATTAGTGAAAATGCTAATGTCTTTCTTTTGTGATACTTAACACTTGGGTTAAACTCATTTTAAAATTTCTCCATGTCCCAACTTCCTAAACATTGAATACACCTGAATTCTCCTGTTTTTAAGTCTTTCCCTTGTTTTCCTTTGCTC
The DNA here is from genome assembly GCA_902168415.1 of Peromyscus melanophrys. Classification (NCBI taxonomy): domain Eukaryota; kingdom Metazoa; phylum Chordata; class Mammalia; order Rodentia; family Cricetidae; genus Peromyscus; species Peromyscus melanophrys. The sequence continues at coordinate 8,740 of CABHPR010140801.1, read as the reverse complement.
TAAAAATAGACATTTTTTTCATAATTTACTCATGCATTTGTTCTTTCACCAAACATGTTGCTCAATATGTACAGGCATTGACTGCATGTTGTAATATGAATTTGAGTAAGTTAATCTGACCTTAATCATTCATAAGATTTAGAGTTTAGAGTTGATGATAGAACATATATTGATACCCAATGTTATAAATTACTTAGAGTAAACAGGATTTTCATAGATATGTATTAAATGCTTACAAAGCCTAATGAGGTGTACACTGATGAGTCCACATTGATTTTAGAGAAGAGTATATGCGGAATGAATAGAATATCCATAAGTCTGCATTACAAAACAATTTATGAATTCTAGCTGAAATAAATACTGTAAAACAATTATCTCAACAGGAATACTTGATCAGAGATCTATAGACAATAAAGAAGAAATGAGTTTTAACCTAAGATGAAAGCATGCATAAGCACTGGGGAGTTCAAACACAAAGAGAAGATGGTGGCCAAGAGAGAGGAATGAAAGCCTGAAAAACCAATCTGAGGTGGAAGAGTACCATGAGTCCTGTGAGGTGGAAGAAGGAAATGTTCAGATGTTTCTCAGGACCCTAGAGTGTACAATAAGCTCATGAATGTCAGAGTACAATAAAACAATCCCAGGTAAGAGGAAATGGTGGACATAAAACAAGTTGATGGTCTTGATACAGTTATAAAAGCTGGGTATACAAAGCTCTCAAATAGAGAAGCAGTCAGATATGAGAGAGAATATTAATTCAAACAAACCAATTTTTTGCCTTAAGAAAATGTTCGCCATGTGAACAATTGTGTGTTATTGGAAAAACAGTTAACTCTGCCATATTTCTAGAATCCTTTGAATGTCTAGTGTGTAGCTAGGGGAGGTGTTTTAGTTCCTTGTTTTCATGCTCCTGTCCATCCATTGAGTCCTTTTTTATTTTACAGCATGTAATGTACTCTGCTCATGTTGGGATCAAAAGAGTGTAGGGGTGTACCTCAGTAGGACCGAGGCCTAGACCTTTGGCACTTGAGGAGAAAGCCACTGCTTTAATTTGTAACTTTTAGCAATAATTCTATTTCTATAAGTGAAGAAATAAGGTGAAACCTGGGGCCACCCCCCAAAATGTTCTGATGTTTGAAGAGTGATTGGTGACAAAAACAACAGCCTTGCAGAAGAGCAAAGCCCTTTCCTATTCTCCCACCTCTGACCTAGACCATCACCTTCTGTTTATAAGAACTGAGATGGAGCTGTAAAGGAGAGAATGGAGGCCAAGATCTATGCATAAATGTGTAATGGGAATCTTTTATATATTGTTCAAAATAGATTTCTGATTTTTTAATGTGACTTGTTTCTCACAAGTTTAGATTTCTCTATTCATCTGTTTGAGTAAAAATCATGAATTCATTCCTGTTCTGTATTCCATTTCTTTATGTTAGTTTTACCTTTAAATCATGTCCAGAATATTACCCACTTTTCTAGTCCAAGTTAATATTTTATTTTACTTAGACAAATGGTACAGCCCATAATTTCCTCTCCTACTTCTGATCTTGCCCCTAAAACCTAAGAGCCAAATAAATCCTTTAAGATATAAGCCAGATAACCTTTGTCTTCTCAAAATCTTTTTAAAAAATTACACTTTTTTTTCCCAAATAAAAGGCAAAGCGTGTTCACTAAATAACACCATAACAAAGCTTTCAAATTCATCATCTCTCTTTTTCTGCCACTCCTGGTTTTGGCTGTTCTCTTAACATTTCTTTGGTGGTGTTCTCTTTAGACTATTACAATTGTTTTAGCACTCAGTTACTGAGGAAATGAAGGATTCAGAGAAGGTGTGCCTCTAAAGACAAAGTGCTGTCTAAGATTATAAGAGTAGGAGTACCAGGGCAGCAGAGATCTGTGGTAAACAGTCTTCTGCATATTCATGGTATGCTAAGGAGAGAAGGAACATGAAATAAAGTGAGTAAAGTGAGAAGAAAACAGAAGCCAAACTGTATGAGAGGATATATACATATATAATAATGTTAATGAATGATGCATGTCATACTTTCTGAACAGGAAAGTATCAATATATAATAACCTATGGTACCTAAATTTATTTCTTAATATAATTCTCCAGAAAACTATGATTTAAAAACTTGATTAATTCTCTAGCCCTTCTTTTTTACCTGCTTATTCATCTGGTCTTTAGATTCAATGATATCTTTTTTTATTTTATTTTATTATTTTTCTTTCATGACATCATTTGCATTTAATCTGCTTTCTTTTTCTTTTTACCGGTTAAATTTAGGTATACACTTCTTCTCAAACAGTTTTAATAACACTGGTGCTTACTGTCTTAGTTAGGGTTTCTATTGCTGTGAAGAGATACCGAAAATCTTTGAGGTGGTGGCTTAAAGTTCAGAGGTTCAGTTCATTATCACTCATGGTAGGGAGCATGGTGGCCTACAGACAGACATGGTGCTAGCTCCATCTTGATCAGAAGACAACAGGAAGTGGACTGTCTCACTAGAAGTAACTCAAACATATATGAGACCTCAAAGACCGCCTCTGCAGTGACACACTTCCTCCAACAAGGCCACACCTATTCTAGCAAAGTCACAACTCTTAATATTGCCGCTCCCTGAGCTTATGGGGGCCAATTACATTCAAACTAACACACTAAACTCTTTGTGACCTTCACCCAAATCATAGCTCATTGCCTCTGTGAGATATGATCCCCTCAAAAAAACCTTTAGTTTTTTTCAAGTCAGCAGAACTAAGACACAACTACTGACACTGGCATTCACATGCCATCAAAAAACATTCTCAAACTATATATGTGATACTTTCTACTGGTTTTACATGCTCCAACAAAGCTAGGATAATACAACTTCCAATATAACTCATTAAATCCATCCAGCCACATTTATTGAACATACCTGTGCTGCTCCTAGTATTTTCCATAATATACTAAAGGCTTGTTCTCACTCGCATCTGATCAGTTGCTGCCCATTTCTTAAGAGGTTTATCAAATGAACTCTGGCCACTGCATCATCAGGCCTAGTTCTGATTAGTCTAAATTAAAGTATAATTTCAGCCTTCAATTCCTGTAGCTTTTGATTGTTCAACTTCTCTAGATATGTGGGATTCAAATTGTAATGTAACTGTTTTACTGATTAAAAATTTAATAAGCATAAAATTATATTGCAGTAAGATTTCAAAAATGGATGCAAGACTTTATTTTTGACATTTTGATTATTATCCTTATTGATCTTTTCCTGGTATCTCTCATGTAAATCTGAAAGTTCCTTGAAATGTTGGTAAGAACTTACTCATTGTCTGAGGCCTTGTTATGATTACTGTGACATACAAATATCAAGCCAAAAAAAAACATTTGAATTAGATTGATGATCATAGGTTCTATATTAAAATCCTAAAATATATATTTAAATAATATGCATATTCAGTAGCAGAATCACTTATTTCTCAACCTTATCAAGTACTGTTTTACATGTTATATTTTTGACATATTCATAAGAACAGATAGCTCTTTTTCAAGTAGGTCAGGTCCTTCACCTGTCTAGTGGAGAAGAGCTAAGCAAAGGTCAGATACCAACACTTTCTTAAACTACATTGTATTAAATGGGATTCTGAAACACTCTTGCCAAGGGCACATCTCAAAACAATTAAATCATAATCTCTGGGAAAGTAAATCTGAGTTGTTTGAAACTTCCAGGATGATAGCAGTGAATCAAACCAAGGACCACTATCTCAACCTAGTGTTTGCATTCAAGCAGTTTAACCACTGATGCTAGATACTACTAGCAATTTTGTTTTAATTCTCTTGAGATTATGATCAGACTTTTATACTTATTAAAGCCTCCTAAGATATTATAATACTGAAACAGGACTAAGAATATCTGCAAAGATATTACTCATTCATGAATATGAGATGTCTTAAATTATTTTAAATGATAACTTAGCTCATCTTAAACTTCTTTCTGTAAATGTAAATAGGTCTTCTTTTATCATTTCCATAGCCTTTTTTCCATAGAGGATAGTTCAGTAATTACAATTAGGTTAATCCATATGTTAAAAATATATATACATTCTTCACAAAAATTTTTCACACATTCATTTTTCAAATTGTATAGTACTAACTTTAGAGATATATACCTAATTAATGTAATAGGTCTTTATCTACAAATAATACAGTGTAATTCCATTCCTTCTTCTGTAATCTTAATACCAAAGAATTGCATGGACTTAAAATAATCAGTGGAGTACTTTCCTTGAATTACACCTACAGGAAATTCCTAGAATGAATAGCTTAATATCAGTTTCTAATTGTTAAGAAAATATTTCAATTTCATACTACTGTGAAATAATTGCATGAATCTAATTAAATTCTTATGTTTTAGTAACATATGCACTTGTCTGGTGACATATTGTACAATAGTTTAAGAGACATCTGAAGCTCATTCATATAGTTAAACAAGAACAAACCCTGAGAAATGATTTTAACTAATAATGTATGTATTATAATTCATGTTTTTAGAAGTTCATTTTATATGATATATGATATTGTATATAATGTATATTGAGTAAGCCAATCATTGTTGGCAAATATTTGCTAGCACTTATTAACAGGAATTATTGGTACTATTTTAAATATATATCCTGAATGCAATTCCTTATCATATTTTTACTATCAAAACCCTAATTTTCTATTACCTCTCATCTGGACAATTGGAATACCCTACTGGTCTCCTGGCTTCTCTTATTTCCTTGTATACTGCATTCATCACAACTCAGTAAAAGCTGTATTTCAGTAGCACAAATCAGATCACACATTTTATTCTTTCTGACATTACAATGATTTCCTAGCCAATGAAAATAAATATACATCATAGTTAAAGTAAATAGAAGACATTCTTTATAAAGTATTATTATTGGTAAAATATGTAGCATGTTACATATAAGCACTAATCTTTTGAAACTTCTTTTGGTCTTAAATTATATCAAAATTAAAAAACATGAAACACCTGTCCTGACCAAAATTAGTCTCCTGTGCTACAAAGGGTATCAATTATGGGAAACAATGCAGGGACTCAGTGTTAACCAGAGAGCAAAAGAGGAGAGACAAGCAAGTGTGAGAGTGGAATGTGGAAATGCCGGCAGAAATCTAAATGGAACTGCAAGCAGAATTGCACAGAACTAAAGATCAGAAGAGAAAATGATCGTACAAGCTTAGTGGGGAGGGGCTTCAGCACAGGGTGAGATTATTAGTTGACCCTCATTCTTTGGTACCTGTTCTCTCCAGCAGCTCACATGCACTGATCAGACAGATGTCTCCTCTCCTTTCATCAGCATTGTGACTGGAGGAGAACACATTCTGAAAGGCTAAAGCTCACAGAAATAGGTGATTCGAGCCCATACAAACAACAGAATGACAAGGACCTTGGGAACACGGAGAAGGCATTTCTTATTTAAAGTAACCAAAAATCAAGTTTGTGCAAACATTTTATTGTTATCCAATCAAGATAAACTTGCTACCAGACTCTGCCAAGAAGTGTTGGCTTGCAGCAATGATTGGAGCATACAATTTGACTAGCTTGATAATCTCAAATTAAGTGATGACACATGAAAGGCTTAATATATTACCCTGTAGTGGGTAGCTGTTCTGTCTATGACCTTGAAGCATTCTAGAACCTGTGTCAATTCTGTTCTGTACAGTGAGTTTGTCATCTTAATAAATTTTTAGCCCCTTAAACAGACTCCGTGGATTTCTTGTTATATTACCCTGCTAGGTTATTTACAGGTTGGAAAAGGTTTTGGAAGATGCAACATATTTAGGCCATAAGTCCATTTTCTGTGGTGATGTAGCCTGAAGCAATGTGGATATCCATGATTCCGGCTGCCACTGTAAACCATTCCATAATCCATGCTAGGACTGTGTTGATGTCTGTGGTCCCTGCAGCTGCTGGCTGTTATGGACAAGGAAGCATCTGTTGCAGTGGTATTGATGACTCCAGACTCATAATTGACAATGAAAGACATTGAAGGTTTTTGAAACACCCCCCAAAAACAAAGAAAAAAGAGTCTAGACAGGAAGACATTGAGGAGAATTCTTAAAAATTATGATAAAGATGCTGAAGTTTAGCTCTTCCCAGCTATTGGCTTCTGGAAGGGGGATAGAAAAGAATTCAGTTGTCTTCAAGGGGCCAGCCATTGGGAGTTTGACCATACTCAAACACAAATTATACTTTATATATATATAAATTTATATATATATTTTGTGGTGGGGGACTAGATTGAGAGAGTGGATCTTGGAGGAATGGGAAGTGAGTATGATCAAGATGCATTGTATGAAATTCCCAAATAATAAAAATAATGTGTTAGAAAAAAAAGACTTATACAGAAAAGAGGACTGTAAGAAACTGTAAGGAGATGCTTTTTGATTTAATGGTGTTTTTTTTTTCCTCTGTGAGAATATCATGCAAAATACTCCTCCATAGGTGAATTCTTTAGCAACATTGTGTCAATCACACTACAAAGAATAACGCATATGAAAAGTTGACCTTTGTTTAAAAGTTATGACTCCATAAAATAAAAGAGAGACGACCTTTGGAAAATCTCTGTTTATTCCATCAAAATCAATTATTTTCAGCCTACTTCCACTAAACAACATAAAAGATACTCTATGAAAATAAAGGGACAAGTTTCTCATTGACTATATTAGCTTTAATACAAAGATTTCATTTATCAAGTCAGATGAAAAATAATAAAATAATAAGATATTTGAGATATGGAACAAAGGTAAATTAGTTTTACAATTATGACACAAATTAGGCACTCCACATATATGGCTAATATTAATGGTTAAGGTAACTGGGCAGTTTGAAATAAATTATTTCTGCAAAAGTCTTCTGACACTGTTAACAAAGCAGACATCTGAAACTTTTAAAGAATCTCAGATTACCTCAAAAATTACAGCAAGAGCATCTTAATCATAATAATATGCACTGTACTACTAAGTATGGCTGCAACAACATATTGAACTGAACATGACTGGTCTCAGTCATAGTCTCCTTACCTGGGTTCTAAGTGTTATGTCTTCTGACCCATGTTCACATCTGCAAGTATATCTGATTACTCTCATCCTGTGAATTCTAGCCATGTGATTTTGTTATTCTATTATTCAGTGTAACATATCAACTTTAGACAATCTCTACAAACTCCTTTTCCCTTTATCAAGATGCTTATTCCGCAGATACTAGAATTATTGACTGCTTTTTGTCACTCGGACTATTTCTGAGGTATTACTAACTCAGAGAGGACTTGGCAGAAAAACTAGAATCAATGACTTAATAACTATAATTTTAATTATATGCACTGGTTATTGGCTATGTTTTCTAAAATTTGGGGTGTGTGGGGGGTTGGCTTTGTGTGTGTGTGTGTGTGTGTGTGTGTGTGTGTGTGTGTGTATGGTTGGGTATAAACTATGGTCCCTGCAAAAAAAATGTGTCAATGTCCTAATAGTAAAAATCTATTGATGTAGGCAAGCCTGAAGAGACAGCTTAGTTGTAGTCAGAAGATTTCCTGTGTTCTACCTGGCCTGTGGTCGGGACAAATCTCTCACCCACAGTCCTGCAGTCTTTTATAAAATAATTACTTAGAAGCCTATATTAATTATAACTGCTTGGCCATTAGCTAAGGCTTATTACTGACTAGCTCTTACACTTAAATTAACACATAATTCTTATCTATGTTTAACCACATGGCTTGGTACCTTTTCTCAGTTCTGCCTTGTCATCTTGATTCCTCTGTGTCTGGCTGGTGAATCCTGACTCCCTTTCCTCTTCCTAGCATTCTCCTAGGCTGCTTGCCCCACCTATACTTCCTGCCTGGCACTGGCCAATTAGCATTTTATTAAACCAGTGTTCAAAGGCATTATCCCACAGCAGTTAGTGCTTAAGATAACTTTCTCCTTTTGGAGTGTGAGTGTGTGTGTTAGCATATATCATATGCATTTTTTATATATATATATATATATATGGTATATGTTTAATATATGCAGTATGTATATTTTATGTTGTATGTTAGTATGTGTCTATACTAATAGTATATATACTAATTTGAAACTACAAAAGAATGATAACAAATATTTATAAAATTAATAAAATTATTCATATATACTTTTGAAGAAATGCATCAATTAAAAATATATTCAAGCAGATTCAAAAGTACAAACAATTTTGAAGCATGAAGTTTTAATGTGTAATAATAAATATATCTCTTTGGGGAACATTTATAAATTCTTGGATCAAAAGTCCTAAAGTAAACAACATAGGTCTGTTCATAAAACCTTTTATTTCTGTATGTCAGAAATCAAACACTGGTCATCTGTTATCTGGTATAGACTGAATAGTTTTATTCTTGAATTACAATGAAATTAAAAATTCTTATTCACCAAAAACAGCACAAATAAAATTAAGGACTAAATATATTCAGATGTTGACACTGTGTCAAATGAAACAGAGAGCATGGATTGGTTGATAGTTTCCATACTTTGCTTCAACAAGACCATTGTTTTGTTACATTTCTCATCATCGTGACAAAATACCTGTGAGAAATAATTTAACAGAGGAGCTATTTATTATGACACAGGAGTTCCAGTCAGCTCTGATTGCTTGGTCCCTTACATTTGAGTAGAGCATCATAGAGGGAGAAGGATATTACAAACGCCATTCAAATACTG
>CABHPR010140800.1:0-25486 GCA_902168415.1 Peromyscus melanophrys | reverse complement strand
TGAGTATTCATAAGTAATAATAAGCCTCCATGTGTGATTTATTTGGGAGCTGGGTGGTGGACCCCCTCAAAAGAGAAAAAAAACCCAACAACATTTTGGCATTCCAACATGGGCCATATTTCCATAGGACCTGAGAAAGCTTTAAAAGTAAAAAGAAAAGAAAAAGATACGGCTCCTTTAAGAGGTGTTGCTGTTCAGCCAGCAGGGCAGCCACTAAATAAAAACCACAAGCTAAGTAAAAACCGCCTGTGGCAACACAGGTACTGGCTTCCACAGCTAGGAAGGCTGAAGGCATTTCCAGTCAGGAACCTCTGGTGGGCTTTAACCTTGCCTTTCCCAACCCAAGGAGCAGGCGGAGCCAGCTGAGAGCCGCACGAGGAGAATCCAGGTGTAGGTTAGCAGTTGAAAAGTTTGCTCATGCTGTCAAAAAAGACTAGAGATACACAGTAAAAGAGATCCAGACAGAAAAACCTCCAAACAGGTTACAGTGTGCTTAACAATGTGCGTAGGCTTAAGAAAAGGAAAAAGGTATAGTCATAGGGGGAAAAAAAGAGGAATAGTTTATAAAATAAAGTCTTTAAAGAGAGAGTAAAAGAAAAAAGCCACCTAATATGGGAAATACATAAGTAGTCTGGATCCTGTATGTATTGTGTTAATTTTGAATTTTTTGATTGTGGAAAAGCAAAAGAGCTGCAAAGAGACCTGGAATTGAAAGAAGGACTGTTGAAATAAATCAGTCTATATATTTTAGGAAAGCCTTAACTTTTAAAAAGTCAAAAAATGTATTTCTCAAATGGAAATCAAAAATGCTTTGGAGTTTTGTTCTCACAGGAGATGAGAAGCTGTGGATTCCCTCAGGGTTAATATGGATCAGGTTTGATCAGGCGAGACCTCCTGAAACTTGACAGGTGGTATCTATCAGCAAAGGTTACTGCTGGTCTTCTCAGGACTTGGTCATTATCTCAAAATTTTTCTCTCTGGGACCATAAAGATACTTTATCCACAGAGAGCAGGAAGCAGTATGGAGAAAACTATGCCCACATTTCCAAGAGTTAGGGGGTATGGGTGGTTTTTGTTTATTTGGTGGGTTATGGATGTTTGTTATCATTTAGGGTAATATAGAATATTGATATAAATTTAAAGTTATTTTGTTACATTTTATATATGTTTCTACTCTTATTTAAAGGATTTTTGTATATTGATAAAAATGTAAGGTTGTTTTTGTTACAACATATTGTATGTATGTTTCTATTTTTGTTTGAGGTATTGTGCCTATGCAGTTCATTTAGAGATGTAGGGTGAAGTTCTATTTTTGGAAGCTATTATTATAAACTATGTAGGACAATCAAGAAACATAGGTCAGTAGTTAGTCATTTATAACAATCAAATTTGTAGATATGTTAGGTGTGTTTTCTAGGTTAAATTGATATATTTTAGATAGATGATCTTCAAATATTTCAAAGATCATTACAATATGGCATTTAAAATATTTTGTTAACTTGAGGTTATTCATGACCATAAGACACATCTGCTCCTGGCAGTACCTATTTACTTCAGATATGGTAGGCATTGAAGAACCTCCTCATGGAGTTTGCTTTTACTGTTGCAAGGTTGGCCACTGGGAAAAGAAACTTCTTGTCTTTGACTGCGGACAATGTGCTGTGCGGACTGGACATGCAGGACACACAGGAAAAAGACTGTTGAACTTTGCCGAAACAAGTCAGGACAGTCCTTCAAAATTCCTGCTTCACAGAAGAGTCTGCCAAATATTCTGCAGGACACACAGGAAAATAATTGACAAACTTTGCCAAAACAAAGCAGGACAGTTCAAAATTCCTGCTTCATAGAAAAGTCCACCAGATACTCTAGATCTGTAGGCTGAAGATGGATGCCCCAATGTTGCAGAGGATCTTTGGGTGACTGTCCAGGCAACCAAATGTCTGTGTTGTTAGATAATATGACATCCTTCTGGGTCTTTGATGGAGTTGAAGACTAGATAGTTATATTATAGTTGCAGTTGTTCTTAGTTACAATAGATAGTAAATTAGGTATAAAACTTTGGATTCACTAAGATAAAATAGATAATACATTATTTTCTTTGAATATGCTAACTACAAATGGACTGAATATTGTAAATTAATTCTTAGTTGATAACTGTTTTTGTTGTATGTAGTTTTACTATGTTAAAGTTAAAACCTTTATTTTTATTTAGACAAAAGGGGGAAATGTTATAGAATATTATTTTAAGGTGTGTTACTTTTGTTTATGTTGCATTTGTTTTACTCTGTGAAGCTGTGTTACTGTGCCTGTCTAAAATACCTGATGGTCTAATAAAGAACTGAATGGCCAATGGCAAGGCCAGAGAAAGGACAGGCAGGGCTGGCAGGCAGAGAGTATATGTAGAAGGAGAAAACTGAGGATCTAGGAGTCAGAGAAGAAGGAACATTCCAGGGGCCAGCCTCCACAGCAAGCTATGGAATACAAGTAAGATTTACTGCTGGAGTCTGCAAGAAAATGAAATAGAGACTCATCTGTATATGATAAAGCTACACCTAGAAGGATCAAGGAACCCTTCTGAAGGAGAAGCCAAATATCAAGGAATATTTGATGTTATTCAGCTTTTAATATATCAGCTGTTTCCTGCTATCAATTTTTTGTGTGCTCATACTCCTACACCATAATGGCAAACAGTATACGCTCCTGGACCTACTACTGATCTGAACTAGGTAACACCCCTACAGAGACAATGCCTGTCTCCTAGGTCTAGGAGATGCATAGCTTTGTTTCTTGTGCAAATGAAGTTCAGACCCCCCCTTCCCCTCACAGGCCAAATGGCATTCCAGAGCAATTGACTCAGAGCAAAAGGGTTTTTTCATACCATGTGAAGGAGGACTGAGGCAGAATTCCTGGCTTGGATGAGATTTTGGTGCCCGGAGAAGAAAGAATAAGGCAGGGTTTCTGTAGATGGTAGGGACTGGATCAAGTGAGGAGAGTAGGAAAGGAAGGAATGAGTATGGATGGAGGAACTGAGGATGAAGATGAGATCCATAGCAGAAAAGCTTAGTTAGGGCTATGAGAGTACAGGAAGAGAAGGGACAGAGAGAAGCTGAATGTGAGAACAGAACTGAAGCCCTGTAGAGAGAGAACTCAGGGAGAGAAGGGACAGAGAAGAGCTAAATATAAGAATAGAATTGAAGCAGTGTAGATAGAATTTTGTCTTAGAGAAATAAAGTGGATGAATGAAAGAGCATGGTGTACATAGATTCTTTTCCCTCAGATTACTCCACGCTGGCCATAGTGTTTTCCCCAGGACTCTGGAAGAAATCTTTTCAGGCCAGGCCCCTGAGAAAATTTCAATATCTGGTGCCTTTGAACACGGCACTCATAGGACCAGGGAAGAAGATATCCAGGTACACCCTAGGAGAAAGGTGTCACTTGGTGGAGGCTGTCCAGAGAAGAGGCAAGCTTCTCTGGGGAGTCGTAAAGGTGACCCCTGAAGGTTTCAGGTACAGAACAGACCTCATCAAAGGCTGCTGCAGACCCAGGGATCCTCATACCTTGTGAATGGTGAAGTAAGAGAATGGGGAAAGCCCAGAGGCAAAAGATATATGGGATAATTCAAGTTAAGGAAAGCTGGCAAGAAACAAGCCGTGCTAAGGCCGGGCATTTATAATTAAGTATAAGCCTCTGTGTGTGATTTATTTGGGAACAGGTGGCAGGTCCCCCAAAGAGCACAAGAGTCAAAAACAACAACCCTCACCGAGACTCCTCTTGGATATCCTGCTGTTGTCCTGAGTCATGGAGATCCTGCAGTTATCCTTCCACAGGACCAGTCCCTTCATGCACTCCAGCAGGTATAGACAGGGTAGATGTTAGGGTGGGCCAACCCAAGACCAGGATGTGGGTGTGGGTGGTAACTTAGCTGGTCAGTTCAGGCCACTGGTACTGACCCCCTCAGGTGAGGGGCAGAGCCAACTCTCCTAGACCCATGCCATTGGGGCCAGGTCTCCCATATCTGTGGTGATGGATAGGCCATCTCTCCCAAGTCCTGCCTAGCTACTGGCCAATCAGCATTTTATTTATCAATCAATCAGAGCAACACATTCATAGCATACAGAAAGACATCCCCAGTACTGGCTCAGCATGGCCCTTGGATTTCAACCTGCATGGTTCCTATGACCCCATGTGGTAACACAGGCCATGGACATCATCAGAGACCTCCATTACAGCAGGAACACAGACCCAGACATGGCCCTTGGCAGCAGCTTGGGCTGGACATCACCATTGCCTTGGTGGCAGCACAGGCCACCCAAATCAGTATGGCCTCGGCAGCAGCAAGGCCCTCAGACACTGTGGTAGTTTGAAAGAAAATGGCCCCCAAAGGGAGTGTCACTATTAGGAGGTGTGACCTTGTTGGAGGAAGTGTACCACTGTGAGGGTGGGCTTTGAGGTCTCTTTTGCTTAAGTTTCCCTCAGTGTGACAGTCAACTTCCTGTTGCCTGCAAGACTCTCAGCTCCAGCACCATGTCTATCTGCATGCTGCCATGCTCCCTGCCATGATGATAATGGACTGAACCTCTGAAACCGTAAGCAAGCCACCTCAACTGAATGTTTTACTTTCTAAGAGTTGCTGTGGTCATGATGTCTCTTCACAGCAATAAAAACCCTACCTAAGACAGACACCAACATGGTCTCAGATGGCTGTCCAGACCCCTGGCATCTGCACAGCCCATGGTGGCAACAGGAGCCATGGACATCAACCCAGACTCTGGCTGCGGTAGGGTCAAGGACCCAGACATGGCCCTCGGCTGCAGCCTGGACTGGTGTGATGACTTAGTTTCTAATGACAAAAATGTTTACTTTCTTTAGCTATAGAGACAATGAAATAAGACAATGTTGTAAAATGCTTGTCACAATTCCTGTTATGGGTGAATTTTCAGTCAGCAGAAGCCACTGTTGTTATTATTTCCATATTTATAGACGAAGGGGCCCAGACTCCTGCAAGGTAACAGTTTTTTGGCTGCTTTCTAGCATTCATTCAATTGGCTTTGAAATGTCTCTGTATATGGTTGTCTTTCTATTTCTACAGTATGTTGATAGAGCTCAAGCTGTGATCCTCTAGTGTATCATGACTTCTCTTTTTCTTCATCTCCCCTATTCTTCTTTCTGAGGATATAACTAGCACAGATGGTAATTGACAAAGAATAGAATTTGATTGAGTTTATGATTCTAGAGGCTGGGTGTGTAGGAGTATGACTGGATCCAGGTGAGGAACTTTTGCTACATCATAGCGTGACGGAGAGCATTGAATGGCCTAACAGAAATATACTAAAGACATCTTACATCTTGCTTCTTTTAACCAAGTGACTCCCATAATAATCATTAATCCATTTTTTTAAATGAAAATTCTCACCTCTTAACACTGCTGTAAGTGGGCACCATGTTTTCAGCAAATGAGTTTTGAAGCTTCCTAACCATAACAGCACTCTTTATGAATGTAGTTTGCTGATAATTCTTTGATGCACTATAATCTTTTAGTAATAACATGGCTTGGCACCACCCTATTCTGTTACATACTAACCACGTGGCCGTCAGCAAGTCATCACATTGGGTCACACCTTGGGTTCTGCCATAGGAGGTATCATATCAGATGCATAAGGCTGTGGTCAAAGCTATGGAAAACAAGTAAGTGAGCACTTATTCCAGAGTTCTCAGTGAAGGACAGTTTCAGTAGTTGTCAACACAAATGCCACTGACCGTAAAATGGGCCGATAGGAACTGCACACAAAGCGAGGTACCATGGTCTCTAAATTCATCCCTATTTCTTAGATGTCATATGCAAGGAAAGTGCAAGTCTTTGAACTAATGAAACAGGGTCACTCCCTTTTGGTGCATGCCTAAGAAAATGGTCATAATGGAAGAGGAGAAGCCTGGAATCTGCCTCACCTCTTTGAAAGGAACAAAGGATCTGGAGCTGCTCTCTTCTGCCTGTGACGGAATGGGGTCTCAACTATGACAGCTCACTTACCTAGTCGGGTCCAAAGAGTCCCAGGAGGAGACAATTTATTTGGAAATGCAAACTCAGCTCTGGCACACGAAACAGAAGTTGAGCTGCTTTAGAGAGAACAAACCCCTCTCCCGCTTCTCGTCTTTTGAAAAGGAAGCAGCTTCCTTAACTCATGTGATTTGAGCTGGTGGTACTGGGGAGCGACACAGTTGTCTTCCCAGGTAAACCAGCTACCCATATCCTTGTCTAGGGTTTCTTACACAACTGATCCATTTGAAGGTGCCAGCTCCAGGCAAGTGACTCACTTCTGAGCCTCTAATATACCTACTTGTATCTTGACATGCCTTTGAAGACAGCTTTGGTAATGTTCAGAGTGGCACAGTAGCTGGTAGCTCAGAGTTAGTGGAATCTAGAACCCTTCTCTAGGGCAAACAGCCTCTCCCACACTTTTACGAAGTTTCCTGTGCTCTTGGGAGTTAAAGAAGGTTGTTGGTGACATCCTCCAGATTGATTAGCCTTGTGTCCAGCTGGTCTGACAAAGGTTTTACTCCTATGACTGACTTCAAGCTTAGTGGGTGTGAGCTATTGACAGTTCTATGCACAGTTGCTTCCGTTCTCTTCTCTTGCGCCATGTAAACACCAGCCCTACTGTGTTCCCAACAGGATGCTGAGCCCTTTCATGTATTGAGAAAGCTGCTCTCAATATCCCTCTTTCATAGGCATTGATTAAGCACAGAAGAAAATCATTGGTCTGTAACAACTCCAGAGGGGACTTTACAACCCAACACCTTAGCCCCTCTGGACTGGCCTGTCATCAAACACATAGACACACAGATGGGAATATGTTTCTCCCCACTTGACTCATTTTCCTTGTCATCTATCCTTGCCCTAGAGATGGAGCTGGAATTCCTTCTGGGGTCATAATCCCTCTTTGCCAGTATTTTTACGGGTCTTGCTTTGTGACCATGCTCTTTCTCTTGTATTTTCATTCTCTTGTGATCTACCTACTCCTATACTCAAGTATCTTCCATATTAAGAAGAAAAGCAAACTCTATCCCCAGCCTTGAGTCCATTTCCTGCATGGGTCACAGAAATCTTTAACTTACCTGCCACCTCTTATGATGACCTTTTTGTAGTGTGGCTCCATCACTGGTATCCTACGAAATATGGTCTTTCCAAGGCCTCTGTGCCTTCCATGTTGGTCAGTCCAGTGAATACTCTGTCTTCCATCTTCTGGGACAACCTGTATGGCTTAGGGATTGACATCGCTTAGGGGATGGCAATAGATACAGAAAGGCTGAGATTGGGTGGGCTATGGGCTCTAATGAAGACACACCAGTAGCCTGGAGACTCAGTGCCTCTGTCCCCATGGATCTGGGAATTGGGGTCCTTGACATGGCAGTGCTCAATAATTCACATCCACTCAGGACTCCATCTGCTCCCTACAATTTTCTGTATGGGAACTTGCCAGTACTTCCCACTCTGTCCTGGTGGACTCACTTCTTTTGGCTCTTCCACAGTCTGTGTGCCTCTGGGCTTCTGTGATGATTAGGTTTATATGCCAACTGTACTGGGCAAATGTGTTGCCCAGTACATGGTTAAACATTAAGGTATTTCTGGATAGTTTAAGATGGGAATCAGTAGACTGAGTAAAGAAAGTGAGTGTGCATCACTCAGTCCACTCATGACTTTAATAGAATGAAAGTCTAAGTAAAGGAAAATTCATTTTCTTTGAGGGGACATGACTAGGACATTGGTCTTCTCCTGTCTTCATACTTGGACCTGAAGTAGAACTTACTCTATCAGTTTTTTTTTTTTTAAATCTCAGACCTTTGAACTCAGTATGAAATTATATCATTGATTCTTCTGAGTCTTTGGGTTGTCAATTACAAGTCAGCTTGAACTTCTCAGACTCAATGATCACATGAGCTGGTTCCTTGCAGTAAATCTCAGTCTCTGTTTTTCTATTTCTGTCTCAGTTTCTCTGTCTCACTTCCCACCCCCCACCATCGCTCCATTAGAGAACTCAGTCTCATAAGTAGTTATCCTCTCACCCTCGCCCTCTGAAAAAAGAAGCCCTCTTTTTCTTTTGGAAATCTTCACTCCTTACTAATAAGACTGTCTATGGAAAGGATCATCTCTCAGTTACCCTCTAATTGTTCTGTATTAGCTCAAATATCTTCTTAAAGAGGAATGTTCATCCCTTGTGCCTCATTTTCACATGGGGGGGGCACAGGAATTCTCAAAGCAAGGAAAGTATTGACATCTCTTGGGAAAGTGCTAGAAGTTCAGTTCTCAAGCTTCACCTGACTCCTGGTCAGCTCTGGCGTGGGCTCACCAATCAAGTCTAGCATACTTTTCAAGCGTGTTCATTACTTTTCTCATTAATATGATGACAAAAATCCCCATAAAACAAAAACTACCAAAAAAACCCAACCACAGAAGCTACTGAAAAGAAAAGGGATTTAGTATTGACATATAATATACTTGGATTTTCCTTTGGGCCTCCAGCTCACAAATAATGATACAGAGTCTTATCAATTATGAAAGCTTGGTCATTAGCTTAGGCTTTTCTCTCTAGCTCCTATAACTTAAATTAACCCATTTTTTAAATTAATTTACATTCTACCACGTGGCTTTTACCTCCCTCCCATTCTGTGTGTCTGACTCTTTGCACATCTCCATGGCATCTGTTGTGCTCCTTGATTATCTCCTCTTCTTCTCTGCCTGGAAGTCCTGCCTGTCTCCCCTGTCTAGATACTGGCCATTTGACTTTTTAATACACCAGTCACAACACATCTTCACACAGTATATAAATATTCTGCAACATTTCCCAGTTTTTGTCTAAATAAAACGAAAAGGTTTTAACTCTAACATAGTAAAACTATATACAATAAGAACAATTATCAAGTCAGAATTACATTCACAATGTCCAGCCCATTTATACTTGGCAAATTTGGAGGAAATTACTCCAAATTATTATTATATATTCTATTTTGATGAATACAACATTTTATACCGAAACCATTTTTTATCATAACTTATATTACCATCCTAAAAATATCCTTTAGACCTTAAAACCTTTTCTTAGATAAACAACTTAAGCTTATGTCTCTCAACCTTTATAAACTTTATATCTCTTATGTGAGTTTCTTTTCTGAATTTGGTAACAAGGAAAACTATATCTGTCTCATCTTCAACTCCATCAGAGACCCAAGAAGGATTAAACAGGAAGTGTAGAGAAAGCAACTTCCAAAACTAAGAAAGGAGAAAGACATCTGGCTGCTTGGACAGTCACTCCAAGGTTCCTCTGCAATGTTGGGGCATCCATCTTCAGCCCACAAGCCTAGAATATCTGGCAAACTTTTTTTGTGAAGCAGGAATTTTGAAGGACTGTCCTACCTTATCTCAGAAAAGTTCAGCAGTTGCCTTCTTTTGTGTCCTGCTTGTCCAATTTGGACAGCATTCTGTCAGCAGTTGAGGCAAGGGCAGTTTCTTTTCCCAGTGGCTAACTTTGCCACAGTGAAAACATACTCTATATGGAAGTTCTTTGATGCCTATTATCCCTTTTTGAAGTAGATTGGTGCTGCCAGGAGCAGATATGTCTTACTGTCATGAAAAACATCATGTTATTAAAACATCTTAAATGCCACATTCTGTAGGTCTCTGGAGTGTTTGAAGACCACATATCTATCTAAAATATATCTCTGTTTAACCTTGAAAACATACCTAACACAACCACAAGTTTGATTATTGTAGATGACTAAATACTAACCTATATTTAATTACCATAAATAGTTTATAGTAATAGCTTTCAAGAACTAAAACTTCACATTACATTTTAAAATGAGATGCATAGGTACAATACCTTAAATAAGAGTAGAAACATAGATAAAGTATGTTAAAACAAAAAAACTTTAAATTTGTGTCAATATGCGTAAGTCCATACCAATGTAAAATATTTGAGATTAATAGTTGCCTTTCTCACTCACCAACCTAAAACAGAGCACCTGTGTGGCCTGGGCAGGTGTCTCCATGACGGGTAAGGTGACCTGCTGACGTCCCACGCAACCCAAGTCAGAAGCTCATTTTTTAATAAAAGGGGGACCTGTAGGGCCCTGGCCCCCATTTTGGGTAACTGTTGCCTTGCTTGTGGACTTTGACCTTGATATTCTCCTTATGCCAATTCCCTGCCAGGTTCCACCCTCCTGAATGCTTAAGGGAAGTTCCTTGCCTGGTACCCTGAATAATGGTCGTTAACAGATAAGAAGCAAGATTTTAAAACATCAGTAGCGAACTTCTGCCCTCCGGGGTCCTCCCATTGTGCTGTAAGCCTGTATTTAAGACCTCCTCCCCCCTTAAATAAATGACATTCAGCATTTAAAATTAAAATATATATATAAATAGTTGCCTTTCTATCCTATATTCTTATATATCCATTTTTTAAGTGTTTTTAGAAAGTGATCCCTGAATTTAATCTCCTTTGCTTAGTTTCATCTTTGGCCATGACCAGTAACAATTTGCAACCAACCCCTTAAATGATGATTAACATCCATAATTCATTGAACAACCAAAAACTACCCATCCCACCTCTTGGGAATGTGGTCATCATGTTTTCTAGACTGCTTCCTATTGTCTGCGGGGTGAAGGCATCTTTAGGCAAACCTGAGGAAATTGAGATAATGTTCAAATCCGGGGAGAGCTAACTGTTCTATTTTTTGTTCAGTCTCTGTGTGATGGGAATGTGTAGAGCTTATCTGAAGTCCTGGCTGGAGTAGTTTGTGAGGCTGGACCTTCTCAGTTAGCAACTTAGAAGTTGTTCTGGATGCAGAATTTTGAGGAAACTGTAACAGAAGCATTTTGGGAGGCTGGATCACATGGGCTACTTTATTTTTGAAACAGGGTTTCTCTGTGTAGCTTTGCACCTTTCCTGGAACTCACTCTGTAGCCCAGGCTGACCTTGAACTCACAGAGATCTGCCTAGTTCTGCCTCCCCAGTGCTGTGCTGTGATTAAAGGTGTGTGCCACCACTGCTGAGCTTTTTTTTTTTTCCTGAAAACACATAAACTTTTAAAGGAAATATATATATCTACATTAACATAAGTATGTAAAGTATAGTGTGC
This sequence comes from Peromyscus melanophrys, assembly GCA_902168415.1. Taxonomy (NCBI): domain Eukaryota; kingdom Metazoa; phylum Chordata; class Mammalia; order Rodentia; family Cricetidae; genus Peromyscus; species Peromyscus melanophrys. The sequence continues at coordinate 14,356 of CABHPR010140800.1, read as the reverse complement.
ACAAGTCAGCTAAAGATAATTTTTTTTGCTTTATGTTTGAGCAGGTAAAAGGCATCTGCTAACTTTATAAGTTTGTTTGGACTGTATAATCAAACCTCTATCCACGCCATATGAAAGGATGGCATGTAATAATAAGTCAGGAGGACTCTGTAGCCAACAAGATTTACCATATCTCATCCAGTCTCAGAGCTGTTCCTATAGTAGAGGGAACAGCATATATATCACCTGTTCTGTAGTCTTTCTTGGTTTTTTTTTTCATGTCTGTAGTCAAGATTTTCAGGAGGTCTCCTCCAATCAAATCTGAAGAGAATTGTAATTTTTTGTGTCTTGTGGAAACAAAGGCATAACCTCTCCCCCAATGCAACGTATTTTTTTACTTTGATTTTGAAGACATTTAAAAAATATATCAGTTAGCTTAATTTAGCAGTTTCCACCATCCAATGTCTCTCTGCAGCTGTTGTTTTTTGTTCATTAGCATTTAAATAATTTAAAGTCAATGAAGAAACATACAGAATCCAGGTGCCCTGTGTATTTTCCATCTTTACATATCTTATTCTTTTTACACTATTTTACTCTCTCTTTAAAGACTTTTTTATTTTTAAACTATTTACTTATTTTTTATGACTGTCTATACTCATTTTTCTTTCTTTAGCATCTAAGTACATTTTTAAGTACACTATAACTGGTTCAGAGGTTTTCTTGGCCTGGACCTGGCTTCTTTTTCCTCTGCATTTGACTGACTGTGTGAGTCGAATCTTAAACTGTTAGGTACTGCCATGCAGCTCTGCTTAGCACATGGTGCTTTGGCAGCTGGCTTTGCCCCCTTAGTTCTGTGAGAACCTAGTTTTGTTTCAGCAGGTACTGTCCCAGAGCTGCATTTACCCACCCAAGCTCTGGGGATTTGTTGTGTCCGTCTGCAGCAGGCGCTTGTACCCTACAGACCATTTTCTCAGGCCCTACGTGAATATTCGAGCCTCCACATTGGATGCCATTATTTAGTTGGACTTTCCTTTGGGCCACCAGCTCACAAATAATGACATGGAGACTTTAATTAAGAAAACTTGGCTATTAGCTTAGGCTTCTCCCACTAGATCCTATAACTTAAATTAACACATATTTTTACTAATTTTCATTCTACCACATGGCTTTTACCTCTCTCCCATTCTGTGTGTCTGACTCATTCCAAATCTCCATGATGTCTCCTGCATGCCTCAATTATCTCTTCTTCCTCTCTCTGCCTGGAAGTCCCACCTATCTCTCCTGACTAGCTATTGGCCAGTTGGCTTTTTATTATACCAGTCACAACAACACATCTTCACATGATGTACAAATATTCCACAACAATATGGTTTCAGAGAGATTTCAGCTTTTCATGGTGGGAAGAGTAGCACCATCCATAGCAGGAAAGTGGAGTTCAGGCTTCTTCACAGTACAGCAGGCAAGAAGCAGGTGTTCAAGCTAGAACCAGAAGTGGACATAATGTTCAGAGTCCCACCTCTAGTGAATTGCTTCCACTAGCCACACCCCATTTACTAAAGGCTCCACAACCCCCTAAGTGACTAGCTGGGGGCCAAGCATTCCAAAATATAAGTCTGTAGGGGGACATTTCAGATCACACCTCAATCCCATGTAAAGCTCGAGTACAATGATGCTTCAACAATTACTGTATTCTCATAGCAGGCCCATATGTTTTGGTATAAGTTTATTGAAGTTTAACTAATAAAAAGAATACTATTCTTAGATATATAGTCATATGAATTTTGACAAATGCATAGCCATGTAATTGCTACCATTAGCACAACACTGAGTGATTCTGTCACTGAGAAAAGTTCTTTCATTGCTCTTGGGATTTAATCTCTCCTTCCATTTCTAATCCCGGCAACCAGTGACTTGAGTTTTGTTTTGATATTTTTGTCATTTTAGAATAGCTTCTATGACTTACCACAATTATTTTGTGGCTTATCTATGCTGTTTAATTACTAGTAACATTCCACTGTGTGTATTCTGGTTTGCTTTCCACTGCTGTGATAAACGCTGTAACCAAAAGCAACTTGGGCATGAAGGGATTTAGTCTTACAGATCCTGATCATAGTCCAACACCAAGGGAAGTCAAGCAGGAATTCAAGCAAGGCAGGAACCTAGAGGCAGGAGCCAATCGGATACCATGGAGCGGAGGCAGGAGCCAATCAGACACCATGGAGCGGAGGCAGGAGCCAATCAGACACCACGGAGCAGCGCTGCTTATTGCCCAGGGATAGCGCTGTTGGCCCACATCAATTATCAATGAAGAAAATACCTTACAAATTTGCCAACAGGCCATGATGGAAGCGTTTTCTCTATTGAGGTTCCCTGTTCCCAGATGACTCTAGCTTGTGTCCAGTTGACAAAAATCTAACCTGCACAGTGTGGATACTAACGTTTATTTCATCATTTTCCATTTGATGTACTGTTTGCATGCTTCCCAATGCGGGTAACTATTATCAAACTTCTAGAAACACCCTCAAACAGGCCTTTGTGTGGATGTAAATTTTCATTTTTTTCCTTGAGTAAACTTAGAAGTGGGTTTGCTGAGTCATGTGGTAATGAGTCATTAATTTTCTCACGGATTTTCAACATGACTGTTGTTCTCTTTTGCATTCTCATGAGTTATGGATGAGACTTCCAAGCACTACATGTCCTAATCAGTACCTGCTTGTCTGGTTTTTAAATCTTTAGCCATCCTGATAGTATGTGTTTAGGAAGGGTGGGAAGTAGGTAGAGAGGTGAATCATTGGTAGCAAAGTTTTGTTGGTAACCTCTGTGGCTCAGCTCCATTCTGTCCTGTCAGAGAAGGTGCATTGTGCTGACAAGTTGTGCTATGATGCCCTGTGGTGAGCTTAGCTGGAGAGACTGAATTCCTGGGTTGTGCTCACTCCAATTGTGACAGTTGCCAGTTGTCTGGGTTACCTATGTCTTGGAGAGCTCTTTTCCCTATGGACATTATTGGAAGTTGTTTTTTTGTTTTTGTTTTTTTTGCCAAACATCTCAGCCATGTCTTCACTGGAATTCTTCCTCTTTCTTCCCCTTTTAAAGTTTGAAGTTTGAGATGTGGATGGTATCTGATTTCTGAGCTCATCTTTAAGTTGATTCGAAGGTAGGGTAGGTCGAAGCCTGTTCAGGCTGCCATAGCAGAATACTGCAGACCAAATGGCTTTATAAACAACACAAATTCATTTCTCACAGCTCTGGAGACTGGAAATTACAAGGTAAGGTGACCGCAGATGTGGAGTTTGGTGCAGCAATTTCTGTGTCCTGCATATGCGTGAAAACGAAGAGTGCTTTCTTGGGTTCCTTTTAGAGGAGCATTAATACCAACCAACAGGGCTCCATCCTCATGACCTGTGCTGGCTAGTTTTCAACTCAACACAAACCTAGACATATTTGGGGAGAGGGAACCTTAGTAAAACAATCGCCACCGTTCAGCTAGCCTATGGACTGTCATCAAGGGTATTGTCTTGATTTCTAATTGATGTGGGAGGGACGAACCCCTGTGGGCAGCGCCAGTCCTGGGCAGGTGGTCGTGGGTAGTGTAAGAAAGCAAGCTGCGCATGCCAGCAAGGTGATCTTCCATGGTCCCTGACTCAGTTCCTGTTGCCAGGTTCCTCTTGAGCTCCTTCCCCGACTTGGATTGTTATTGGGATGAATAAGCCAAATAAATCTTTTATTCCACAAGTTGCTTCTGCCATGGTCTTTACCACAGCATTAGAAAGCAAACTCCTGATCCCATCACACTGGCGGGTAGGATCCTGATCTGGATTCTGGGAAGACTGACACTCCCGGAAGCCCAGCTGGCCTCTGCGGTGGGTCTAGAGTGGATGAACTATGGCAAGCCTCTCCTCTAAAGACAATTCTAGACCCATTTGGATCCATCATTGCCTTCATGTCAGTAGATCTTGTTTGAGAATAAAGATAATTTGATGAAATCTGAGCTGAGGGATGGTGTTGAGAGGTAGAAGCAACAGGATGAGAAGTTCAAGGTTATCAATTATGTACTGAGTTGGAGGCTATCCTGGAATACAGGAGACTCTGTTGTAAAATGCATGAGTGAATGAATGATAAATGAATAGAAATACTTCCATCACCAGGTACTGTTCCCTGTGGACACAGGTGTTAGCTCACTTCATCTTTATAACTCCATCTAGGTAAATACATTCAAGTTAGCATCCTTTAGTACAGATGTGTGATTGAGGCACAAAGAGAATAAGTGACCTACTCATCATCACACAGTTGGCAAACAGCAGTTCTTACCAGACTGAGGGGATTGGAGCATCACAGCATCCTCCCTTCTCTCCTCTTCCCATCTCTTCCTTAGACTCCTCTGAAATGGCTTCAGTTCCTACCTGAGCCTTTCTCCCATCACCGCATCTCCTCCCCGGCTTTGGCCACTGCCTCTTGCAGGATGTTTGATCACACTGTGAACCCTGAAATTGTGTTATTTACTTGAGAAACCCGTTTCTAGTTATGGTGTGGCTCAGCCTTATCATATACCTTTAATCCAAGAGCTCTCTGCTTGAATATTGTAAACAGGGTTAAATAAAGTCAACCATAGGTCAAGAGGCAGAATAAGGAACCAGTTGACAGGAAGTGAACAAGAAAAAACCATAGAGAGTAAGAGGGAATCAAGAGGATGGATAGAGAGAGCCACAGGAACTAGAAGGGAGTGACATTGAGTTGAAGGTTTTGTTTGAGACCATGTAGGAGAAACAGTTTTTTGGGGACATCATTGGAGGAGGAAAGTCAACTGGGTTCTTTCTCTGCCTCTCTGAGGTAGCAGGCTTTCACCCCAGCTCTGGCTTCTGAGTCTATATTGGTAAAGTTGAACAACTGAGATTTTGATAAAAACAACAACTGCCTATATGCTAATAGTCAGATATGCTGTCTTGGCCTGGATTCTGACTTGAGGTTCAGATTCAAACATCTAGTTCCATCTTTGCCAGCTCTAGTTAGATACCATACTGTTTTTCTTTGGCTTCATAATAAATGATCACATTCTCAATGTCTTCAATCAACATCTAGTTCTCATCTCACAGTCTCAGTCGGCCAGTTGTCTGGGGAGGCTGCATGAGGTCTCAGTTGTGTTGTGTCTTCCTCTGGTAGTTGATTTGGGTGGGTCTACACTCTCTAAGTCACTCAGGTTATTGGCAGAGTTACTTCCTTATGGCTATGGGACTTTGGAGCCAGGTGTTTGCTGGATGCCTGCAGAAGCCAACATCAGGTTTTAGAGGCTGTTCACTTTATCAGGCCCCCAAGGGCACCTCTAGTCCAGCTATCTAAGAGAGAGCCTGTATTTCATGAGGTAATTATAGGAGAGGCTTCTTGTTACCTTTGCCATATTCCATTAGTTGGAAGGAATAGACACAAGTTCTGCCCACTCTCAAGGACAGAGTTTGTTCCAGGGTGTGAGCACCAAGAGGCAGGAACCAAGGACAAACACAGCAATCTAGATATCTACAAGTTTCTTCAGCATGCCTCTGGTGAGACCTGCCACCTTCCAACTACTGTGCCTGTCTCCATAAATCCCTGCCAGAGGAGGCTCATCATTCAAATCAAGGCCAAGAGCCAGGCCTGACTCCCTCCTCCGGATAAGTGCATGCATAGTTAACCATCAAGCCCTGCTATTTTGCCTCCTAAATGCCTCTTGATCCCTCTCTTCTTTTCACTGTGGGGCTGCAGCTGCCCCTGCTTGCCTCCATTTCCCCTTTCCATCTGCAGCCGCAGCGACACTACAGAAATGAAGTTCTGATTATAATGTATCTTTACATTGCACTTCAAGCTTGTGTCTCACAGGCCTTAGGAACCATCAGACTCTTTGTACTCTAGCTCCTCAACCCTTATGTTCTTTGCCCTGTTCACTAGAAACATCCTTTCTTTTCTCTTGTCAGTCCTAATCGTTGGGTCAGATCTCAGCTCCCATAGCCCTGCCTTCTGGAGAACCCTCTCACCCAGTTGCCTAGATTGGCTCCCCAGTTTCTGCTCACCACTCCCTGGTTTCCACGTTACTGACACTGGTGCACACTATTGTCATTTCTCAATTGCACGCTCTTATTGTCCTCTGAGCTAGAAGCCCTGTGACACAGAAGGGGGCATCTTCGTGGCTAGCACCATCTTTTCAACACTGTAAGCTCTCAAGTAATTGGCAAGTGAAGAAAATGATAGATGGAGCCTTGGCTCTCAGTCCACCCTTAAAAATACCTCCAGCCTTCCCTCACAGCAACACCTAGCACTTGCTCCTGACAGGCTCTGTTCCAGTTGGCAGACCTTTATAAATTGAAAGGAATATAATAATAGAGGCACCTTTGTTTAGGGTAATATTTCTTTCCTATTATGGCCAGTCCAGTCCCAAGACATTTCCTGATGTACTCAAGTGACATCAGTGCCAGGACATCACCTATTTCCTCTTATACCACATTTGTCCTTCTGCTGTGTCAATAGAGCTTTGTAAAAATAGCTGACCAACAGCAGTACATATTGTTCCTTGTGCTGGCTGGGAAGAGTCCTCTGTCCACCCTATGGGGAGGCCTACAGCTGCTCCCGGACATTCCAAGGGATGCATGTTCTCATCCTCTGGGAACAGAAGGGGCATTTGTTCCCTGAGCTCACTATGGAGGGACAGCTGAGTCCCCAGTCCAGCCAGGTCAGCCTGTCCCTGAGCATCAGGGTCTAGTTTCACACAACAAGTGATTGAGCTTAATTGACAGGTGTGAAGTGTGTTCTTTCTAGCCCCATTGGATTCACTTCTGCCTGTAGGGGTGAGACAAACTCACTTGGGAGCCCAATTAGCATTGTGTGTGTGTGTGTGTGTGTGTGTGTGTGTGTGTGTGTGTGTGTGTAGAGAGAGAGAGAGAGAGAGAGAAAGACAGATGCATGTGTTTCTGTGAGAAAGGGGTTGAAAAAAGTCTCATATACAGAGTCAGAGAAAGAGATGGAACAGAATCTCTAAGGGAAATGGAGAGGAAGAGAAATAGACAGAAGGCAGCAAAGGAGGAGAGAAGCAGAAGCTGTGGCCAGAGAGACATTCAGAGAAGAGGCTGGAAAGCGTGCACACAGGCACCGCTGGTGGCCTTTTAGGTGGGTTAAGTGCACACAAATGGAAAATGGGTAGGGTAGAATGTCAGTCCCATCTGGAGGACCATGTGTGAGGAAAGGACAAAATGAGCATCTGTATAGTTGTTAGTGTATTCCCAGGGGCTGTCGGGGGTGGGGGTGGGGGAGTCTGGAAGGCAGAAGGATTAGGTCAGATGAGACTGCAAGGCCTGTGTTTCTGTGGCAGGAAGTATTAGCCTCAGCCCCAGTCAGCTCTCTTGCACACTTGTGAGGCTGGGGGAGATGCTAAAATGAGCCTAATCATGATGCCGGGGCTGGGATGTTCCAGAGAGGAGAGCTGCTTCTACAGGGAGGAAAAGAATTCTCTGGGACATTTTGAGAGAACACTAGCATAGAGGGAACCAGGAAGCCCGGTTAAGACTCAAATGAAGTCTTTTTGGACCATCTACTGGCTTCTGAACACCACTGAGTGGGGTAAGGTATCAAGCATGCATTCATCCCCATGTGCTTCATGGAATGGGTGGAAATATTATTGCCTCCATTGTGGGGATGGAGATGTGATGCACAGATAAGCACCTTCCACAACACTGTGCCTCTGGTAAAAGGCAGAGGTGGGCTTTGAGCCAAGAAGGATCCAGACTCAGGGCTGACACCCCATGTGCCATGATCCAGCTCTCAAAGCAGCCTCAGTCATCTTTCTGTCCTGGAACTCGATAGATAGACCAGGCTCATCTCCAGTTCAGCAATCTACCTGCCTCTGTTTCCCAAATTCTGGCATTACTCAGTTCTTTGCTCACATTTTGTGGAAGAGGCTGTAGAAGATAATGGAAAGAGCTGAGCTCCTGCTCTAGCTCTGCCATTTCTAGCTCTTAGATTGTGACATAGGTTGTCTATACTTCAGTCAGGGGCTACAAGCAAATGCACGAACACTGGCACCACTATCTGCCCCTCCATGACACTGACCATCACCAGCTGGGTGCCATTGTCCTTTACTTAGATTGCGTCAGCCACAAATTCTTCCCGTTTAAAATGTGCACAAAAACAGGGCTTTTTACATGAGGCTGTGAGAGCAACAGTTTACGTATTTATCATTCCTGGCATGAAGTAAGCTGCCAATAAATGTCACCTGTAGTTGTCACCTTTTAGATGATGCCACTCCTATTTTACAGAGCCTCATCTTTCCATGTGCATGGGGGTTGGTTCTAGGAATCCCTGTGATACCCAAGTCCTTAGATGCCAAAGACTCTTTTGTAAAAAGGGCAAAGCATTTGCATATAACCTGCATTATCCTGCCTCATCCCCTGTAGATTTTACAAAATGGAATACAATGCAAGTCTATGCAAATAGCTTTTTATAGTACATTGTTTGGGGAATATGACAAGAACAAAAAGTCTGTACTTATTCAGTACAGATGTAGTTTTAAAAAGTGTTTTCAACCCATCATTATTGTATTTTTTTGAGATGAAATCTAGCTATGTAACTTGGGCTGGCCTTGAACCTGCTTTCTCCAACTGTTCAGTGCTATATCGCTCACCTTCCTCATGGATGTGGAACTCACAGCTACAGAGAGCTGACTGTACTTATTGTAGGGGTAGCATGGGCACTGACTGGGGGAGTGGCTTGCTAACTTTCCTGCGCTGTCAAGTGTCACTGTACTTATTGTAGGGGTAGCATGGGCACCGACTGGGGGAGTGGCTTGCTAACTTTTCTGTATTGTCAGGTGTCACTGTACTTATTGTAGGGGTAGCATGGGCACTGACTGGGGGAATGGCTTGCTAACTTTCCTGCGCTGTCAGGTGTTAGATGGTGCTGCTCTCATTAAGCACTGTTGGGTTCATGTGAGGAATGGGAAGAGACAGTCTTAGCAGATGATTGGCAAGTGGAAGACACTGTGGTGAGGTAGAGTGGGAAGGTGGGGATGCTGACAAGGAACTTCAATATTCCATTGAACATGGAAAGCCTACAAAAGAATCCCAATACTGTGGTTCAGAGGACAGCAGAGGAAGCGATCAGAGATGGTTAGGAAAACACGGAAAGTGTGTGGAAAGTATACGTGAAACCACATTCACTGAGTGCATGTCACATCTCTACTCCTGCCTAGGTATTGTGCTCAATACTGGAATATAGCCACAAATAAGACAGTGGTGTGGTACCGAGAAATGGTTTCAGAGATGAGACTTCTACTGTGGTGAGGGGAATTTGGGAGGACATTTCAAGAGGACAGAATAGGATGAGTGAGGACAGAGATGGGAAGAGAGAAGCTTTAGAACACCTTCAGGAATGACAATGACTGCCACAAAGCATGCAGAATAGGGGAAGTGTGTAGACAGACTTTTCTTCCCTCTCGCTAGTTCCCAAATAGCCAACACGGAGACTTAGTATTCATTATAAATGCTCAGCTGAAAGCGCAGGCTTATTATTACTAACTAGCTCTTACTTTTTAGTTGGAACTCCACTTCGGCCTCACTCTCCCTGGTTCCAAACCCTGCCTCCTCTCAGAAAGCCCACCAAGTGGCAGCTCCTTCCCCGGAGCTGCTTAAGACTGTGCCTCAGGGTATTTAAGCTCCGGTCCATGGACCTGCCATGTGGTTTCTCCTCTTCCCCTGAGATCACCAGGAATGCTTTGCCAGATTAAACCTGGTCCTTCACCTTTAATTCTGCCTGGTCTGGCTTATTTCTTTGGCAGAGAAACCTAGAACTGGGGATTCAAAAATACTTATCACTTATAACTTAAATCAACCCATTTCTGGTCATCCACATTCTGCCACATGGCGCTACCTCTCTTTCATCTTGAACCTCCTGTTTCCTCTCTGTGTCTGGCTGGTGACTCCTCTCACTCTGCCCTTCTTCTTCCCAGTATCCTTAGTCTGGTTTTCCTGCCTAACCTGATCCTGTCCAACTATTGCCCAGTCAGCTTCTTTATTAAACCAATCACAATGTAATTTACACAGTGTAAAGGAATAATCCACAGAAGTGAATCCAGAAAAGGTGTTTGTAGCTGTTGAATAGTCTTGAGAAACAGTATGTCATTTTTAAAGATAATGAGGTACCATAAAAGGGCAGTCATAATCTTGTAGCCACATAATGCCACCCAGGACTATGAATTCATATGTCTTTTTAAAAAATATTTTTAATGCTTTTTGTTTTTGTTTTTATTTCATGTGCATTGGTGTTTTGCCTGCATGTATATCTGTGTAAGGGTGTCTGATCCCCTGGAACTGGAGTTACAGACAGTTTTGAGCTGCCATGTGAGTGTTGGAGATTGAACCTGGGTCTTCTGAAAGAACAGTCAATGCTCTCAACCTCTGAGTCAAAAGATCATATATTAAATATAGATCATAATCTATGCCATAAAAGAGCATCTCAAAACTTTTTCAAGGCAAGAAAATGCACATTCTTTTTTTAAAAAGATAATAATAATCAACTGCATGAAGTGAGAAATTTGAACTTTTCATAGACTCAGCATATAAGGGAGTGTATACATCAGTAGATTTCATGCTTTTTTATGTTTTTTGTTTGTTTGTTTTTGTTTTTGTTTTTGTTTTTGTTTTTTTTTTGGTTTTTCAAGACAGGGTTTCTCTTTGTAACAGCTCTGACTGACCTGGAACTCTGGAACTTGATTTGTAAACCAAGCTGGCCTCAGACTTACAGAGATCCACCTGACTCTGCCCCCGAGTACTGGGATTAAAGGCGTGCACCACCACTGCCTGGCAGTGTTAAAGTCAGTACTGCATTTGAGGTATTTATATATGTCATTTCCTTTCAGTATCAAAATCTAATGTGTCACTATATAGTATTCTAGAATAAATGTATATGGCAGGATAATTGTTCAAGAATTAAAAGGTATGCCAACAAAACTCTTGCAAGCTTTATTTCGTGACATTTTGGGCTGTTGTTTTTGCAATGTTTCCTGTGGTAAAAGAGGTAGATTAAAGATCATTGCAAATCAAAGTGATGCTTTCAACCTACTATTGAAGGCAGCTCGCCTTTTCTTCCTTTTCCACACATTTGCATAGATCTGTCAACTGAACTCTGCAATCTTTTACGAGTGATGCTGGATTCAAAGCTGTGAGCACCCAGGCACCGTCAAATTGCTTTGCCCCAGCTTCTTCAGTTCACGTCTCCCTGCCCTTCCACTCACCCTCTCAGAAGTACATTTCTCTCTGCAGGTTCGGAGGGAGTTTGAGGAGATGGAAAAACTTAAACACAAAACAATACTGCCAGACTGAGTTGTACTTCTGAGCAGTCACTGTGTCGAGCTTCTTGGTTTGCCCTGTTTCTGAGTTTAACAGTTATTTGGCCAACACTTGGAGAAGTATGTTTTCCCAGGGAAACAATCCGAGTATCTTTTGGGTGGGTCCAAGTATTCATGTGTCTGTTCTGCTGGGGTGGAGGATTGTTCTGCTTTTGGTGGGTTAAAAGGCAGGAGCTAGAGAGTCCCTAGCCGAGGGAGGATGTCACCTTACTGCCTGACACTGCTCATCTAGTGTGTGCTGCAGCTGTCATTTACAGATAGTCACAGTGACTCACATGTGCATCTGACCAGGGGCTGGCTCTGTCCTAAGGTTTTGCCAGACAGACTCAGGTTTGCAAGACACACCAGCTCTGCCTGCATTTAGGCCACTAACCACAACTGTCAAAGTCTACAAAAGAAACAAAACCTCCAGGCAAGCGGAGTCTTGGTTCAGTGCACATTTTGTTTTCTACTATGTTTACTTCTAATTAATATCACAGATTAAGCCCACAGCTAAAGAACACATCTGCCTGAGGTTTGCATAGCAATTCACAATATGTTTTTATTCCTATTCCTTTAATTATGGCTTAGAATTCTTTTGACACTCTCTCAAGTAACAGGTGGTTTTCTGACCATGATAAATGCTAAGTGCTGTGGAGGGTAAGGCAGTTAGGCATTGTTTTCTTAGCTGTGGTTACACCTAGGCCCCAGGCATCTTCTCATTTAGCAGCTTGCAATAAACTGGAATTCCTGGGGGACTCGACTTAACCCTTAGTTCTCTAAAACCTGTTTTCAGTGCACTGTTGGGTGGGGCTTCTCATTATCCCCAGCTGCTTGGCAGATGTACTTTTTGTATCCTGGGAGGTAGAAGTGGGGTTGAGGGTAGGTCAAAAAGTTAATATGTCAGTGCTCTGAAGGGTGACGGGGGTAGCAACTTGATGATATTAAAGGTGATTTGAATTTAGATTTTTTTGAAGAATAAAAGCATTCTTTTATGTATCTGCAATAGATGATAACAATTAAATAAGTCACACATGAATCATTGGAATTGGAATGAGGGCAAAGACCTATTAGATCATAGAGCCAATTCCCCAGCAAATGCAGACTTACTCTCTACAGTGTGCTCAGGGTGCTCTGTACGGTCTTTGAAAGACTTGACAATTAGGGCCTTCGATTATTTCCCAGGGGAAAGACACTTTTGTTTGTTTTTTTTTTTTTTTTTGGTTTTTTCGAGACAGGGTTTCTCCGTGTAGCTTTGCGCCTTTTCCTGGAACTCACTTGGTAGCCCAGGCTGGCCTCGAACTCACAGAGATCCTCCTGGCTCTGCCTCCCGAGTGCTGGGATTAAAGGCGTGCGCCACCACCGCCCGGCGACTTTTTTTAAATTTATTTTTATAAAGGGCCTCAGTGTTTTCCCCCTTCATCTGATGTTTTCATTTAAAATACAAACAAACAAACAAACAAAACCCTATTTACATGGTGCGTACAAAATCATTTACAGCGATGAAAGAAATTATACACACTGATCTCCTAGAAAACAGTATGCGCTTGGCACTCTTCTGTCTGCTCCCATTTCCAATGTTTACAGCTGGTTTTACATGCCACTTGAAGAAGGACACGGCATGGATACATGCGCCAGAGGACTTCCTAATGTGTCAAGTGTAACTCTGCGTCCCTTTCTTTTGAAACCGGGGAAAGAGGTTTTGGAATCAGTTCTGCTCAGACTGTCCACGTCTTTGGGATACCAAACACTCTGTATCCAGGAAGTGTTGTTACTTAGCATTGCTTTCTCTTTGGAACAAACATGTCTATTTTGTGCTCTTTGCATCAGGGAGGCTGCTGATTATGGGCATATGAAGGGCCTTCAGGATAGACACTCTGTCCCAAATGCCCTGCAGGGACCAGAGCCCAGTGAGGACAGAGGGATGCACAGGGCCTCCTGTGGAGCTGCCACACTTTGCTGCCACAAAGTGCCCTTGAAGGACCCTTCAGCTCTAATGGTCAGAGTTTATGAGATTTTTTTTTTTCTTTCAGATTTTGGGTTTAAGAGTCTGGCTATAGACTCTGAAAGTGAATACGAGAGGGCTTATGAATGACATAACTTACAGAAATGGTGTCTGTGATTTGCAAACCTCCCATCCATCCCTACTGTTAGAGAGCAGTCAACTCAATGTGCCAGGCAACGAGCTGAGAATGGCAGAGCAATGAATCACATTTACAGCCTTGGAAGACTTCATAAAGAGGTGAGGCAGGCAGGCGTGGAAATGATTCTGAGGCATTTGAGGTAAGGGCTATGGCATGGGGAAGCAGGGAATGCAGCCTGAGTGTAGAGTAATGGGTCTTCAGAGAGCCTGGGGTTGGGAACTTCTGAGGAAGATGAACTTGAAGGATAGGTTCCAGGAAGGACAACCAGGGCAGGAATAGCAGAGGTAAAGGCAGGGGAGGGAAAGCTTGGGAATGGTAAGGGGAGGGAGAAGACCGACAGGGGGTGGGGAGGACAAACTCACCACAGCTCAGAGAAATGTGGTGTCTTCTCTTAGATCATGTAGCCAGAGAGCTAGGGTTTAAATCGTGTCTCGTCTAATGCCCTTTGGGAGAGAAAGGGATGCTGGAAGCTGATAGCTTCAGGAGCTGCATAACTCTGGGACGGGGAGTGGGGGACTCTATCAGTGACCAGAACCTCTGTTTTCCATCTCTATGCGATAGAGACAGGGGTCTTAGTGCCTCAGTTTACAGGAAAGAAACAATGGTCCCTGTAGAGTCCATCAGCTCTTGTAACATCTTAGAATGACTCACGTTGCAGTATATCTCACGGCCTGTGCAGTCTAATCGTTCTGACCGGGGCTGAGTCAGCCGGGCCTGTGGGAGCCACACTGAGCCTGTGGCCATGGGCAAGGCAAATATGTAGCTCTGTGGTTATGGCCTTGCAGCAGGCATGTGAAATATGGGAAACATGAGAACATTCTCTACTTCAGAACAGGGAGGAAGGAGGAGAAAGACAAAGGAGTGGCTGGCCCACTGAGGACATGCATCACACTTG
>CABHPR010140799.1:12259-34320 GCA_902168415.1 Peromyscus melanophrys | reverse complement strand
ACACACACACACACACACACACACACACACACACACACACACACACACAAAGAAACAAACAAAATCTAATATCCCAAGGCTCTCATCTCAGGAATCTGAGTTACCACAGAGGTAGAAGCAGAAACAGACAATTGCATGATGGTGTAGGATTAGGTATGAGGGGGCTGGCTTAGGATACATTTAATCAGGCACTAATAATTGCAAGGTGATTCAAGTTAGGTATAAGAGGGTTAAACTAGAATACGTTTTAGCTTATCCAGTGCTGACTGCCTGCCCCTTGTTATAAGCCAAAGTCACTACTGCTAAATAGAACTGCTCCGAAGGCAAACAGGTTCCCCAAGGAGGGTCCCTGCATTTGGCATTTTAGTTTCCAGTTCTTTTGGGGTAGATGCCAAGAATGAGTGGGCCTAAAATTTCTATGTTGAAAGACTTAGAGAGGTTTGCTTTTAATTTTTATATTTTATGTCACCTAAAACTATTTTATCTCTGTCATTAGGGTACAAAATATGATCTATTTGCAAGAATACAAGATAACTGTTTAGAAATGATGTTTATTATCTGAATTTATATGAGTCAGTTAGTTTTTACTACTACAGACTTTATGATGAATTTACCCTCAGCTTCCTTCCATTTTTGCCCTGTAAATTTTGATGACTTTTTATTTGGTGAAGAGAGATTTAAAGTGATTATATCCTTTTCAGTTTTTTTATCTTTTTATCATTTTTAAATGTTAATATCGCAATTTTTTTAATCAACCTAAGAGTCACATTGCAATCCAGATTTGATATTGTTTTGGTTAATGATTTCCTTCCACTTTTATAAGCGCTTTGGTCTACATTTGAATTTGGTTAATTATTTACTAATGTTTGTGATGTAATATATGTTTAATTTACCTCTGGAAGTCTTTTAGAACATGAATATGAAGATTTTACTTCTCTGTGTTATACCTTATCTTCAATTAACATAACTTTTTATTTTGATTTATCAGCTTTAAAAAAATCCAGATGTTCTGGATTTGCTGGTATTGGCTTAAGTGTTCTACTTCTCAATAAATCTTCCTAAAATACACTTAAGATCAAATGGAGAAATAGTTATCCATATCTCATTACTCCATGCTACTATAATTATAAAATGGTATTCAACATGCAAGTCAAATTACCATCAAGTCAAGGACATCAGAGAATAGTTCATGAGTTTCTAGAGATGAAAGAAAGTAAAGATATTACCAGTGTTGTTCCTTTCCTGAAAAAAAGAATACTTTTCCATGAGTGACAACATTGGATGCAGGTCTGAAATGAGAGTTAATGGATCACATCATGTCTATTGATGAATAGAAAAGGAAAGCATGGAAAATTCATGAAATCAGAGGTGGAAGCCCTAGAAAAAAGGAATATTTGGAAGAGGAAACTGTTCAATGTAGGTGTAGTACTGGAATGAAAAGATAGTTGAAGGACCATAATAGAACAAAGAATAAAAGAAGCAGAATGTGAGAGCCAGAAGAAAAGCACAGTGCTCTGGGTAAATAAATGGTGATGTGTTGTAACAATGAAGAGTTTATTCTTAAACTGAAAAATTAAACCTTCCCTAATTCTTTTTACAGGTTCCCACATTGTTACCAGAATATATGCTTTGGTAATGTGAATTTAAACACTAGATATTTGTTACTAACATAGTTGTTGTAAGAAAGAAATATAAATAAGAATAAAAACCTTTTTGCAGAAAATATGCTGCAAGCATGTGTTCACAAGTATATGTATAAAAAATAATCTATAAACCAAATTACAATATCATAATAAAATAAGGTAATATAAATATGAAGACAAATGTCAATCAAGCCCAATAAATTTAAGGGTAGGCACTAAGACTAAGGAGTAAAATCATTTCAAAAAATAAGAACAAACTGAAGGTTGGACTATGCTTACCAAGACTCAGTGAGGACTACAACAAACTGAATGGAAATGTCCCAGAAAATGAGTAGAAAACAACTAAAATTAGAAATAAAGTTTCTAGTATAAAATCAACACAAAAAGATGCAACATAAATATAATAAGATCCTCTGAAAAATAAAAAAAATTGAATACCAAAACTATGAAACTAATTTTCAATAGGGAAATAAACAGATATTTGAGAAAATAAAGAAAATATGAAACTTAATTCAAAAGGAGCTAGTTCTTTCAGTAAAAAGGCCTCTCTAGTCATGGTGATGCACATCAGTAGTAAATTCTGGACTTGAACGTAGAAAACACCTGCTCACTCTAACAAGATTTGTATTTAATTCTTTGTCCATATAATATATTTTGATCCTATTTTTTCTCTCCCCCAACTCCTCCCATATTCCCCCACCTCCCTACCCATGCAATCTTATGTACTCTTTCCCTCCCTCCCTCCCTCCCACCCACTCTACTTTAAAAGACAAACCCACAAAACCACAAAAACATGAAAAACAAAACAAGCAAAAGACCAATTAGACAAAAAAAAAAAAAAGTCAAAAGAAAACAAAAAGTTTACACGTGTGCATGAATGCAGGCACACACACACATACACACACACACACATACACACACATACACACACTTATACACACACACATACACATACACACACATACACACACACATACACACATACACACACATACACACACATACACACACATACACACACATACACACACATACACACACGTACACACATACACACACACACACACACACACGTTAATAAAGAAAAGAAACAAAAAACACCATGCAAGTGGTACTGGCCAACTATTCTTAGTAATGGGGCCTGACCTGAAGTGTGGTTGATGTACTGACGCTCCACGGGAGAAAACTGATGCTGGAGGGTATCCGTTGCCAATACCCCCGTGTTTGGTGTAGAATCTAGTGTCAACTTCCATATTTCATTGCAGGGATCATTTCTGATTTGAACCTGTGCAGATCTTGTGCATGCTGCCACAGTCTCTGTGATTTCATGTTTGCATCAGTTCTGTTGTGTCTGGAAGACACTGTTTCCTTGGAGTCATCCCTCACCTCTGTCTCTTGTAATCTTTCTATTTCCTCTTCCGTATAGGTCCTTGAGCTCTGAGGGGAGTGACCTAGTCTTCCAAAATCTGTCACTGTCTGCCTATTTTCTAGTTGTTGGCGTCTGATAATTCCATCTTCTGTAAGAAGCAGCTTCTCTGAGAAGAGCTGAATAAAGCATTGATCTGTAGGTATACCAATACATCATTAGGAGTCCTTTTATTGCTGTTTTCTTTTGTCACAATGATAGTAATAGGTTTCCCCTTGGTCAATGCCCCATAAAGTCATACTCCTTCTCCTACCTGAGACATTGATTCTCCTAGCTTGGAAGCATTCGCCACTAGATTGGAATTTACTTGGAGTCTTTTGGTTCCAGGTCTTCAGGTTTAAGCAGGAACTGGATACAATTGTTTCTTTGGGCATTTGGTTTGCAAAAGGCAGATTATGGGATTGCTCAGTCATCATAGTCATATTGAGTCAGTTTCTCTTACTAGATCTCTTTCTTGATATCTACATATGCTCTGTTTTACAGGAGAATAACTAACACACTTCACTTGAAGTTCAGCCCCCTGGAGCTGAACTATACCCACTATCATGCAGACAAAAACCTATGGCAGACTCTATCACTATAGCAGTACATTTCTAGTAAACAAAAGTAGTAAAAAAAGATGTCACTATACATACATATGCATACATACATAGACTAAATCAATCACAAATACATATATACATCTGATTATACATATATACATATATGATTATATTACATTATCAGCTAGTCAAAACTCTGTGTGAAGTTCTAAGCATGGGTTCTTGATATTAAGTTTATGGTGAAACAGAAAAAATACCTTTCTTGAGTGGAGAAGAGTTCACACATTTTTTGAACAAAGATTCTTTGCTGTGTAGTGAGTCAAAAAGGATTAGATTATACTGGAAGGTTTTGAAAAGAATTAATTCTCAGAGCATAATCACATATTATTTCATTGAAGAAGACTACATTAAATACTCTCTAAAGCCTTTGGGAAAGTATTGAAATATAGTCAAATTAAATGCTTGACGAGAAAAAACAAAGTGTCAGTTAAAAACAAATATCTGAAGAGGTTGATGTGATTTCACAAGGAACTCTATGTTAAGCTCAGAATGAATTTAAAAAAAATAAAACCTAAAAAGGATATAATCAAGAGGCAAATAATGAACTGTCATTTAGAAAGGATAAAAAGAAAACCAAGGAAGGATAAGAAAGATGATTTTAGTATTGCAAAAATAAAGATCAAGAAGATCCAAAAATCTGCCAGCCTATTCCTTGAGATATATGTTATAATAATAATAATGAGAAAAAAAGAAAAAAACTCCTTCTAGTATCTTCTTTTTCATGTTTTCCTCATTAGAGAAAAGAGTTAACATTTAAATGGGAAACTTAGCACCTGCTGTTGGTAAGAACACATTCAATAGAAAATAAGAGAAGACACTATTGAAGGTAAGCCCATTATTTTTCATATTCTATACTCTATACTTTAAACTCTGAAAGACTAATATACATGGCAGTTAAAATACAGAATTATCCCCATTAAAATTAGAAAAGATACAGAAAAATTAGGAAAAGGCATTTGCAAGTTTGATATCATACATATGTATATATAATGAAGTTTAATATATATGTATTATACACACACATTTATATTTATATAAGTATTTATAGTACTTCTGCACACCATGATTGACTTCAGAGTCTGTTAACCAAAGGACAGTATTGTAGCCCTTCTAAAGCAGGGTGTTGATGATGAGGAACTAATGCAAACTCGTTAAATACGTCACACCAGGCTAGTTCAATTGTCTTTTTTTGACATGGTTATGATAGTGTAAGCTCAGAAAAATGCTGCAGTCTGAAAGGAGATCATTTTCAGCAGGCTGTTTGACAGAGCTTCATATGACATCCTGCTGTGCAGAATGGAGAAATGTACACAGCATGGCAAATTGGGTAAACGAACAAGACCAAAGAGCAATCAACAGGGCTCAAGTTCAAGTCATTTTGACATGTTCCATGATTTCTCACTGGCTCTCTCCATTGTCACATTGCTACGATTTGGATGCAAACTCTGATAAGATCCTTACTAAATTTGTGCAGACATGAAGTTGAAAATAATAACAGGGATTGTGGATAACAAACTCAGTATTCTGAAAGATATTTGTTTGGCTAGAAAGATGGGCCAAATGTAAAAGTTTAAATTAAAAATAATGGAGCATGATGGGTAGACAAAAATACATAAAAATGAAGGAGGGAGAGGAAGATAAAGTACAAATGACAGATTTGTTAACCTACTGATGAGAGAATAGAAATGATAATTAGGAGAGAGATTGTTATGAATGAACACTATAATTTAAGTATGTTAATTTATGCCAATCATTTTTTTAAAAAAAAAAACTCACTCAAAGTTGACTACTCAAATTATCAGGATTTGCAGTATTTCCGCAAGCCCTCAGCTTGAGTTGAGGAATAGTCTAATTTTTTTTTTAAAGATAATGGATTGTAACCAGAGTTACAAAGAGTCAGAGAAAGTATTATAGCATCTGTCTTGGTCCCTAGAAAGTTCCCTCTGGATGAACCACACTGTCATAAAAGCTAGAATATTACCATGCAATCAGGAGTTCAGATTCACCACACTGACAAGGAGTGATGCTGACTGGACCAAGGCATCAGAGATGAAAGCTGAGAAGCTTCTAGGTGACACCAACCTGACCTGCAATCTGATTGTGTGTACATGTAGGATCTTTAGTAAAAACTGTCCAGCTGAGTCTGTCCATCCCTAGCAACATGAGAAGTAATAATACATTTTATTAGACACTCATTTTGACAGTAGTTTACTACATAGCACAGATAACTGTAATGAGAGTTTAGTTTCTGAATACATTGATGTAACTATGAGCTATGTATGATGTGAATTGCTGGGAGGGAAGCTGTTTCCCATTTCTTTTATTTCAGGTGATACAACATTTAGAATATGTTGCTTCACTCAGACATCTGTGCTATATTTACCAAGTTTACTTACAAAATTTTCCCAGAAGAGAAGAAAATGATAATTATGGTAAATATTTTGTAAAAGATATGCCAACCAACTTAGAACACTTAGTTTAGAAAAAGAATAAGTACAGACACAGCACAACTTAGTTATGTGTATTGACTAAATGCCTCTCCTACTTATCATTGAACCAATTCATTATTAAGTTAAGATAAGCCAGTAGATGTATTTTCCTATTTTATAATTCCAATTTCTGTTGTGGTCTCCTTTGGCAATGTGAAAGATTCTTTAGAGAATTCTTACCCAAGTAATGTTTTCATTTTTAACAATGGTCAGCAATAACTAGAACCTTCTTCCAATTTTTATAGATACTACAAAAGCAATACATCCCATTTAGAACATAATCTGTTGCCTTAACTAATAATGAAGTGCCTTCCAATATAGGAAGTTGAGGTTAGTTAAATCTTTTTGTCTCACACAGTATTCAGAAAAAGCCCTCACTATGCATTGACCCTGTCAGAAAAGCAGCTGTGGTCTGGGAGATAGAGTAAGTTATTATGTTACAATTCACAGTACTGGTTAAAATTAAAGACATTTTTAGTTGCAGTTGATGGAGAGGTGTATGGAAAACAGGAGAAGAGAAGAACTATTGAAAAATGAAGAAGGACAGGTTAAGTGGTTTTGATCATGTTCTCCGCAATTGTGTGTGTGGTGTAAATATCCATCCTATGTTTTATTTTTCAGTAACGACGTTTTATCTTGAAATAATCCCATTTACTATTAGTGCCTTACAAAATTATCTGTGTAATTAATACATTGAGAATTCAATATCTGTTTCCCATGCATTAACATGTGGTTTGAATACTCCTATGAAAACTCACATATCTAAGTGATGTCTTTCCTCATGAACAGTCTCCTGTCTGTATCTCAGAATTAGGATTTCTGACTCTAGTTCTCTCACTGCCCTTTGCTTTCTGGCGTTTATGACTTTTAATTGTGTGAAGAACCAGCCAGGACAGCTATGCATATGCCAGCACTCCAGTCATTTTTAGTACTAATTTTTCTTTATACTTGAGAATTCCATATGTGTATATAAATAAACATGATTATATCCATATCCTCTTTTCAGCTTTCTAACTGCCTTCAGATTCCCCATAACAAGGCCCATTCTCAGCATGGCATTTTATTTTTTTCCCATAACACCTAAGTCCAATTAGGGCTTTGCATATGGTTATTATGAGTATGGGATCATCCTCTGAAGCATGAAAAATCATGAACTTCCCAGACATTATAAAAATGGATCAACACATTTCATTTTATTATAAACAACTCAGTTTGTAGTAATCTTTAGAGCAGTATATAAAGATTAATGCATTACATTTTTAATATGTGCCTTGTATAGTTTATTAGATTATGTTATTCATTATATGGAGTATTTGTGACATTGTTTATGACATGGAAGTCTAAAAGAGAAAAACTCATTTTATCTTCAAGGAATATCAGAGGAAGAAGAAAGAATGTAAGGGTTGTATTGGTGAAATTACTAAGGCCATTCCACGTAGTTAAAAGGAAGATTTATTTAGTGGGTAACTTACAAATGAAGGGATAGTTAGATGGTGGGTTCTGGAAAAGACGCAGTCCAGTGGTGTTCTCTGGAGAACTCCCCTTGGTCTACCTCTCACATCCAGGTCCAGGAAACAACAGAGCGCCACACGTCCCAATCTCAGGTCTTCAGGCCCTCCCTTGGCCCCACCTTGTAGGCGTGATAGTTACAGAAGCCTCAATGGGGGTTGGAACTTCCAGACCAAAGCTAGAATGGCTACCCACTACAGGAAGATAAGGATGAAGGCTACATAATACAGTCTTCTTGATATGACTCAGCCAATCTAATCATTAACTCAGGTAGCTTGGTTGTCTGCATTGGGCTGGTTCAAGATTGGATCTGTCAGCAGTCAGTTATGCATGGGGTGGAGTTCATGGAGTTCTACCACTCCATACTGAACTACTGGCTACTCAAGGAGGAAAAGTCAGTATCTTCAGATGGTACGTAATGGTGAGCCCATCAGGCTCCATTGAAAAGTGTCATACCATGGTCACAAAGATGAACACAGTAAATGTCAGAGGGCGAGTAACAAAGTGAAAATTCATGAAAAGGGAAGAGATCTGCAGGGAGGAGGGGGTTTTGACAAAGACAAAAGGGATATAAGAGAGGGTCAGAGTAGAGAATAATCAGAATGCTTTATATATGTGTGTGAAATGATCAAAGAACAATGTTAATTAATTTAAAATGTTTGAGACTACTTTCTAATTTAAAAGCTGTGATATAACTGAAGTGTCCTGATGAAATTTATTAATTTCTAAGCTAATTAAAAATTAATAAAAATTCTAATGAGGAGAAAAACAAAAAAAATTGACCTTATTTAGTTAATTTAGTGAGCAGTATATTTTCATCTGTGTGTCATGCTGTGAAGCATGACTTGCATATGGATTAGAGATTCATCTTTCCAGATGACCCCCGCTCCATTTTCATTCAGTGTTGTCTTGTGTATATGAAAAAAATGAGCAAAAGATAAATATGTTTATTCTTTTAGAAGTTCAGAAATAATTGACTGACATTAGTTTTAATAAGCAACAGCACAATTTTCTTAATCAATTCTAGTAATAATTACATCATACAATTTTGGAGTAAAATATTTAAGAAGAGAATCCTTTCAATGATGTGCTGTCTGATAAACAATGAAAACTTATAGGACTGAGAAAGCTATGTTGAAGGTAAAATTTTTCATTGCAGTAATAAAAATGGAAACTTGGGAGGAATTATAGTTACAACTCTATTCTGGGGAAATAAAAACAAAGCATAGAAAGAAACAAAACAAAACCGAGAAAACAAAAATAATACTCCAATCCTTTCATACAAAAATGTATTTGAAACTGGCTGAATGTTCACATATTCTATAGTTATATTCAGGAATTTTGCAACATTCTGCCAATTAAAATAAAACATCTGTTTCAGTGCAAGCATGTAAAGAGCTTAGCAGTTGGCACCTCCCTCCTTACATCAAGACAATAGCTGAACAAACTAAAAATCCACTTTTTGAAGCTCATCAGAGAATTGAGATCACAGCACAAACTCTCATTGAACTCTGGAGAAACTGCCTTAGTCCTTTTGGTATTAAAAAAAAAAAAGCAATAAAGAGTGTCTTAAAAACAAAGTGATTAATTTGTCACAATGCTGGCATCTGGTAAGTCTGGGATTAAGACATTGGAAGATTTGGTGTCTGATATATATCAACTTGCTGACTCAAAACATTACCTTCTCACTTGTCCTGTTGAAGTAACTACAATAATACCATCCTGTCCTGACTCTATTACCTGTCTACTTAGATCCTACTCAGCTCTCTACCCACCTCACAATGGCCACATCTGTTTTGGTAACACATTTGGGATTATCTTTGACCTTAGATGTGGTCCAGATGTAGCAACCAAAATAATAAGTGTCTCTCCAAACTAAACATAAAGTAAAATAACTAATAAATGTATAAATCAAAAGTAATGGTCATGCTGTGTCTGAACAAAGCACTATGTTCTCCTGGAACAGATGTTATAAGGTTATGCTGACCTTCATCTAAGATTTATGTACTTGCGGTCTTTGTGGTCTTTTGCTTAAAAACTCTCTACCCATGAGTCCCAACACCAATGATATCTCTGAAACACTAGCCTACATTTGGTCACTGGCCAAAGATAAAGGACCATTACACTCTTTATTGAGTTGATATAAGGTGGTCTATAATTTTTTGAGAGGATTATTTCATTCACATAGCAGGAGGGAGAAAGGCATTCTCCAGAACCTCTTTTGTAAGAGCAAAATTCCCAATGAAGAGAGTACCGCTGTTATGACCTAGTCACTTTCAAAAGATCTCAACCTCCAAATAACCATCATGCTTTGTATTAGGTTTTAAGAGATGACACGCTTGTTAATACTCATGGGAGACCTGCCCTTTCCTAAACAGAAACGGAGGAGAAATGGACTGGGGGGTGGGAACAGAAGGAGTGTCGGGGGGAGGGACTAAGAGGAGAAGAGGAAGAGGAAAATGCGACTGGGATGTAAAATAAATAAATAAATAACTTTATTGAAAAAGATAGATGACATTTTAGGGGATTTGTTCAGTCCATAGTAACTACTCAATAAGAGTATGAGTCATGATCTTCTTACCTACATGAGAAGATGATGAAGCTAAAATATGGCAAGAAAACCTAAGTTATAAATTAATCAATGTCTGGAGAATAATTATATATAACTATATATTTCCATGTATGTGAAGAACTATCCATGACTACACTGTTAGGGAATATCTCACATGTTTACTGGTTTCACCTATAGTATTTCAACCTGGGTTTCATAGTGAGGAGTCAATGAAAATACATTCATGGCTTTGCTGGAAAGGTCAAATAATATGAATGACATAATCACAAATAATCAACCATAACAGTGAGCTTCTATGAAAGGCAAGGGGTTTTATCACCATTCGTCCTATCTGCAAAAGAACAAAGTCACCACAACAAACATAAAGGATATCTGATTGACTCCTCCAGGGTAGAAATGATTGAAGGAAGTGTGTGGCACCTTGAAAATATGTCAACAACAATTTCTAAAAATTGAGAGATTAAATAGAAAATATACAGAATATATCAAATGCTATTGTATAATTTGGTGATTAGTATCAAATATGCAATTACACAATTGAGATTTTAGAAGTAAATGCAAGAAAAATATAGCAAAAGAAATAATAGAAATAATAATGGAAGAAAACTTTCAAGTTAATAACATAACAGCAAGCAATATGAATTCTGTAGAGTAAATATATAATAACAAGTGGTAAATTTTACACCAGAGCAAACAATCTGAAAACAAACAAAAGTAAATGTAGATGAAACTAAGATGAAAGTGAGACATTTTACATATAAAGA
This sequence comes from Peromyscus melanophrys, assembly GCA_902168415.1. Classification (NCBI taxonomy): domain Eukaryota; kingdom Metazoa; phylum Chordata; class Mammalia; order Rodentia; family Cricetidae; genus Peromyscus; species Peromyscus melanophrys. Next base: position 23,315 of record CABHPR010140799.1, on the reverse strand, counting down.
AGGATGATAATTTTTGTCTGAAGCCAAAGAAGAATTTTGAGAAGAAATTTTGAAGTGCCAAAAAAATTTAAATACACATGAACAATTAACCTTGAACTTCAGCAAAACTAACCTTTAAAGGCAAAACAGATTAGATTTTTCCAGAAAGTAAATGCCAAATGAATTTATCATCAGTACATCATACTGCAAGACTAAAAATTTTTTATATCTAGGAACAAATCAGCATAGGCCAGAAATCCGGGTTTATATAGAGAAAGGAGAAATATTAATGAAGGAATAATTGATGCTTTATATTTTTACATCTTATTCTTAACTTATACTTTAAAATATTACTGCTTTTTGTATTTGTTTAATGAACAAGTTGACTAACTGAATAAATTGAATTAATGAATTCAGTATTATATGGACAACTGTATCCCAAGGTAAACTCATGATCGATGAAGCAAATATGAGGTATTTGTGATGATCTACTTTCATATAAAATAAATATATACACAAAATATAGATGACCAAGAGAGTACCAGAATCATGGAATAACAAAATCATTATACACCTATGTAAAGTAGAGAAAGCAGAAAAAGAATATGGCTGGAGAAGAGTTTAAAATAAGTTCAATAAATAGAAAGCAGTTATAAACTTCACAACTATCATATTTCAGGCGACATCTTGTACAAAACATGATATATCCAGTTATTTTGCACAGTGTTAATGTTGAAGTTTCTGTGAGGGCATTTTAGGGTGAGATGTACGTTTAACTTGGTAGATTAATTAAAGCTTCCTGCCTTTTGTAGAATGACGGCATCATGCAATCATCCGAGGGCTTGATTGGAAGAAAAGTGTTGGCCCTCTCATAAGTAGCAGAGAAGTCATTTTTTCCCATCTTTCTTTGAACTTGGGTTGTTGGCCTTTTCCTATTCTTTCAGGGTAAGACTGACTCATTTGTCTCTTTCTGGGTCTTAAGTCTACAGAATTAAACTGTCAGCTTTTCAGATTTTACCATGGTGTAAATCTTATCAGTATGTAAGAGAAGCCATAGTTTGAAATTTTAAAATTTAGATTATTTTTTGTATAAGATACATAGCATATTGGAATATCAAGATAATGAAAAGTAGCAAGAACTCAGCATGTAGTCAGCAATATTATCACAAAGCCAAACAAACAAAACACTGCTTTGTGTTTCACTAGAACTATTTCTTGAATACTGTCCTTTGCGTTTGCACATCATTGTGTCTACAAAACACATATCAGTTTCTGTCAATGAGGTTTCTGAAAACTTAGATAGTAAGTGTGGCGGATGAAGTTCCCAAATATATAATAAGTTCTCAGCATAGTAAAGCAACCTGAAATATGATATTATTCAGTCTGTTTAAAATAATAAATATGTCTTGAGTTGTTAGTAAAAGAATTTATAATTGCTTTAGAAAACGTAACTCTATTGCAATATGAGAAATAAAAATAATGGGATGAGGAATATGCATTTGGTTATATGGATATGTATTATACTTGTATCTTCTTCTGTGACCAATATAAATATTAATGATGCATATTGATGCTTATTTTAAATATGGACTGTTTAAAGGCATAGATAGAAGGTATTAAAGACAAATTTATAGTTCTTTCAGGGAAGTGGATTTGGAACAAGAAAAAATATCAATGATTAAGAGGAGCATTGAATAATAATTGAGGAGTAAATTCTTCAAGGAGAAATAGCATTTCTTCACACATATCTAAAAATGTAATATCAACTGCGAAGTGAAAGCTGACAGGGCTGAGAAGAAAAGCAGACAAGCCCAGTCTTAGTGCGGAAAGCATAAGAACTTCTATTTCAGCAATAGATCAAGCAGGCAGAATGTCATTAAGGATAGAGTTGGCATGAAAAGGAAGATCAATCAATTTCATTTAACTGACATAGATACGAAATATTCCCATCACAAAATGCATAGTCTTCTCAGTCTCACACAGAAAACTCACCAAGAAAGACCCAAATGAAGATTGTAAAACATAACTTAGCAAATTTAAAAGGATAGAGACCAAGCAAACTAACATCCATAGTGGAGTTAACATAAAAATCAACAACTGGAACACTGCCAGGAAGTTCCAAGTAGTTTCTGATTAGATAATGCAGTGATACATAACACAATGGTCAGAAAGAACACTCAAGAGGAATCTCAATATTTTTTAGGACATGCTGGGGTAACAGGGGGAGATGACTTGTTTCAGCCTGTACAAAGTCTTGGTTCAAAGCCTGGGGCCATGATTTAAAAACATTGCACTCATGAACTCACAATAGCTATGGTTACTTACCTGACCAAGACATGCACAAGATCAGGACACCAGAAATCTCAACATAGATGGTGGAGATGTGCTCTGAACCCCAGCCCTTACTGAGGAACTATTGATTACTGCTTGGCCAGAAAGAATAACTGTTTTAGTGTGTTCCCACTGGTATGCTCCCTGTGTTCCAGTAGCCTGACACCCATGCACATATGGACAATACTAAATGAACTTAGTGGTTATCAACAACAAAGAGAAAGAGAAACAAAGAGTAAAGAAAGAAAGAAGTGAAATTGTTTCAGGGTGAGTTGTGAGATATAAAGGAGTTGGAGGAGGGAACTGGGACATGGAGCTGCTCATATTTCCTTGTATCTATGGATGTAAAATTTCAAGACAAAAACTAAATGGAAATGAAATATAACAAATTGTTCTGAAAGGTCACTTAAAATAAAATTACATTTTAAAAAAGAAAAAATGGAAATGAGTTGAAACTTGTTCAATTTTGTGAGCTACAGTAAAAGCAGCTTCTGTGAGAAATGTGTATTATTTTATCTGTTATAAAATAGCTAAAATCAATGTTTTAAGCTCTTACCATTAGGAAACAAAAATAAAATAAACAAAAGAAAAATAATTCAAGCCCAAATTTAGCAGGAGAGAAGAATGAAAAAATAGGCATGCCAATCAAATTCAACACAGAAACATAACAAAGAAGTAAATGAAAGGAAAGAATCCCCCAGGGTGGAGTTAATGAAGCTGATAAACTTAAAAAAAGATAATTTAGAAAAAAGACATAAAGTAAGAATACATCACTGAAAGAGAGGCTATATGATCACATTGAAAAGACGTATCTTAAAAAGACAAAGTGTGTTTTAAATAATTCTATGTTCTAAAATTCAATAATGTATACCACAGTGAACATTTCACTGAAAACCATAAGCTACACATACTGAAAGGAACAATCATTGAAAGTATAGTTTGCTTATTCTTTGAGAATTTCATGCAGATGTGCAATGCATTTTGATCAAAACTGCCCCATATCCCTTCCAACTCCTCTCAGATCCCATCAACATGTTCCACTCCAAACTTCATGTCATCAATATATAACCAGCTAAGTGCAATTAACATTGTTCCAATGTGTATGGGAACAGGCTACCCCCCGGAGTATGGGCAACCCACCAGGAACCATAAATAGAAAACTGAATATCACTTTCCCAGCAGCCATCAACTGCCAAGAGCTCCTCTGCCAGATGTGGGGTACTTGAGACCCTTCCTCAGAAAAGGACAATCCTAGTAATCCTGTATGTATGAAAGGACTAGAAATAATAATTGATTGTTCCAAAAGGATATTACTAGGATGCCAGTCTTCACTGGTAAATGTTAGCAAAAAATTAATGAAGAGATAACACTAATTCTACACAATCTCTTTTAGAAAATACAATCAGCAGGAGTACTTTCCAATTAATCATACTTATATGGAAAACTTAGATGTTTTCTTTCTGAAATCCAATACTGAGACTAAGGCGTTGAAGCCTCCTCTTAGCACCATCATTTAGCTTCATACTGGAAACTTCCTAGTTCGTGATAAAAAATGAAAGAAGTATGGTATACAGACAGCTTGAAAGACACAGGACCGACTCTATTCACGGAAGATAATTATTGAAGTAGAAAATCCCGAGCATAGATGAGAAAATCTCCGAGGATTAGTAATCAAGTTAAATGAGTTTTAGAATATAAGAAGACACGGAAACAAATCATTCACTTTCGTATGTGCTAGGAATGTACATACAATTAGAATATAAAATATAAAAATATGCCATTTATCATAAACACTGAAAAATGAGCTGAAATGTTTCAAAAAATTACAAACATCTCTATGGCCCATTTGTGGAAAACTAAAAATTCTGGTCTAAGACTGCAAAGATGATTTGAATAAGTGGACACAGCAGACACCTTAAATTGGAATTGCTGAATCTACAAACATGTCAGATATTTCTACCTCAAGCAATCCCAGGTAGAATCTCAGGATGCTGTTATATAGAATGCCAAACGGACTCTTAGGTTAAGATGGGAAAACCATCTAGGAAATCCTATGGAATAACAAGAACAAATAGACCGCATTAAAGCTATTTTAAGACTAACTATACAAGTATAGTAATCAAGAAGTGGAAAATAACAGACAGTAATACAATACATAGTCCTTCAAAAGGTTCCTTAATGATAATCAAGTGCCTGTGACTGAGGAACAACCTTTTCACCAAATGGTGTTGAAATAATTGCATATGCATATTGGGGAGAATAAATATCACTATATCTGTCTTTATCTATGTACTGGTCTACCTACATTCTATATCTATTTACTCTCTACATATATGTGTGAATGCCAACATACCTTATACTTTCATAAATATGGTCTCAAAATGGATCACTTTCCTAAATGTAACCCATAGAAAATGCCTATCAGAATGGTTATAAAACTACTGACTGACCTTGGAATTCACAATAGATTTCCTCCAAGAAGCAGACAAGTCTATACTAATCAGGAGGAAACCAATCAGACAAATCCCAATGTGGAACATTATACAGAACACCTGAACAACACTCTTCAAGGTTATCAAAAACAAAGAAAGCCCAAGAAAATGTTGTAGCTAAGAGGTACTTAGGAAATATGCAAAATAACTGTAATGTGGCATTCTGGACCAGAATAAAACCTTAGGGAGATGCAGGGGGAAAAAAAGGTAAGGAAACTGTGGGACAGTATTCAAACATAATGGTCAAAAATTGTTCATTATTTGCAATGAACAATGCATTCTACTAGATTATGTCAGTATAAGACAAATGGACAGGCCAACAGGAGTCCTCTCTCGACCCTCTTTTAAATGTTCTTAAACATAAAATGTCTATAGCTATCTTAAAGACAGATCAAGTTTTTGAACTATCAAAATGTGTAATTTTAATTATCAACATTTGAAAGCATATTAATGAACCTCTATATTTGCGACAGGGTAGGTGTGAAACAAACACAAAATAGTCAGACCAGACGGCACTATATATGGTAACTCATTGCTAATGATCATTAACCAAACTTAAAAGAAAAAGTAGATCTCTGAGTTATTGTTAGCCTAGAAAATGAAAGACTATGTAATCCTAATGCTTTGGCTAATGAGGAATTAATTGCCTTGAAAATAAATCTTGGAAATGAATTTTGCATGTATTTCTACAACATCTATGAAAAAGTGAAAACTAGTGGGCAGAAAAATCAAATCTGAATTTGTATAATTTTTAGAAGACTTGTTTTGATTGATTAATTTATACTTTGCAGCAGACTGGTATTAAGCCTAGAATACATAAAATTTGTACATTTAGTATATGGTGTATAGTGGTATTTTATTTGTGCTGAAATGTGATTTTATTTGTGTGTTAATAAATAAAGTTGCCTAGGGGTCAGAGCTATTAGCAAGCCATAGCGAAAGCCGGTTGTGGTGGTGCACGCCAGTAGGATTTCCTGAAGGAGGCGCACGCCTTTAATCCCAGCACTTGGTAGGCAGAACTAAGTAGATCTCTGTGTGTTCAAGGATACAGCCAGCATTGGAGACACACGCCTTTAATCTCAATACCAACCATAGAAGACCTGGAGTGACCACAGACAGGCAGTGACGAGACAGTCATGTGGTTGGGTTTACAACCAATGAGAAGGCAGAACAGGAAGTCTTTATAAGACAAACGCACAGGAAGTAGCTCCCTTTTCGGAGAGGTCTCCTGGCTGAAGAGGCTAGCTGGCAGCAGGCGGGTAAGGTTCTTAGCTCTGCCCTCGGGCTTTTATCTTTACATTGGCTCTGTGTTTCTTATTTAATAAGACGGTTGGTTACATCTACAATGGTGAATAACCAAATAAATCATAAACAGAAATCATTAATTAGTTTTCATGGAAGAATTTCTTAAAAATTTTTATCTCAAATGATGACAGATGTCATTGTGACCACGTGTACATAATTTCATGTCTTAAAATTCTTTTAGATCTTGAAACTAATGGTAATTTAATTATCACCTGCATCACTGACAACCAAAAGAACTTGAAAGAAGTGAAGAAAAATGAAGTTCTTTTGATCACCAATGGTGAAGATGATGCTTTAAATTGTTTTGAAATCATAAAATACATGTCAGTTTTATACAAATTTCATTCACTGTTTTATGAAATATTACAGTGGGTACAAAAAGGGCAAATATATGTCTTTAACTTCTTTGATTCCATGCATAAGTGGATCATTGTACAAAACAATAGCTAGGAATAGGTGGAAACATTGTGATTCTAAATGGATGTACTTATTGAATGTGAGGAGGCAAAGCTCATTATACTTTCCTTATGAATAAGTTTCATTGTTATAACTGCTACTAGCTGTTTAAACAGTTGGGAGGATTTATGATGAGATCACTAAAATTCTCAGTTCTAGCAGGGTTCACAGCAAGAGAGCTGGCCAGCATTATTGCTACATATGCTTACAAACTGCACAGTCTGCATAAATCTCTATAAGTAAGATTCTGATCTAACAGTGAGACTAACAATCATTATCCTGAGCACTGGCAATGTTTTCTCCAGTGTGTTGATATGAACCCTTCACATTTGCTGTTGTAGAAATGACTGATGTGTTTAGGGAAATATTTTTTTCTTTTGCTTTAGTATTTTCTTGGCTTCCCTGTTAATTATTTGTCTAAATGGATTAAATGAAAATCTCAGCTGAAAGTCTTCTAACTTTTAAAAAATATGTTCTTAAGGTCTGCACTTTTTGAGTAGCCTTGTAAACACAGGTTTTTCTTTCACAAGTTGCATCTTGGCCAGTGCTTGAGAAGAATCAAATGATGAAAGTGAGCCTGCCTGGGACAGGAAGAGTAAACATTGAGAGAAAACTTGTCTGACTCTCCTCTGCTGGGGGATGTCTTTCTTTACACTGTGAATATATGTTGTTCCCATTGGTTAATAAATAAGCTGCTTTGACCTATGGCAAGGCAGCTTAGAGGCAGGCACGAAATCCAAGGAGAGAGACCGGAAAGAGAAAGTTGGAGTCTAGGGAGACAGAAGCCAGCCATTGAAGGAGCAACATGTAATGGGATGCAGGTAAAGGCAGGAGCACGTGGCGATATATAGATTAATAGTTATGGGTTGAGTTAAGTTACAAGAGCTAGCTAGCAAGACACCTGCCATAAGCCATACAGTTTGTAAATAATATTAAGCCTCTGAATGATTATTTTATAAATGGCTGAGGGACTGCGCGCTGGGCGGGACTGGAGGAACTCGGGACCAGAGAAACCTTCTGGCTACACTCCCCTGATGGAAATAGGGGATATAACAATCTTTGAAAGCCATTAATATGACTCATAGGAAATACATAGTATAAAACAAGATAATGGTATTTCAGAAGAAACATTCTAGTTTAATGGAAAATATTGTTTAGTAGTGTAAGCTAAATAATATGGAAAATATTGCAGATTTTAAAATCTGACTGAAGTAATAATATATATTTTCTTAAACAGTTAAATGAATGATAGGAAGAAGTTTTGAGAAAAGCACAAAATGATAGAAAATGTACACTGATGCTTAGTTGATGGCAAAACTTTATTTAAAATACATGAACATGAAACTGTTTTTGGAAAATGTTTGAGGTAAACAAGTTGAAAATAAAGGAAGAAAGAAGGCATCCTACACATTTCTTGACTAAAGGTTATCATATAAAAATAAGATCACAAAAAAACCCCACAACTGGACATGGATCATGAGGAAGCCACCTCCAGTGGATACATTTATATCACAGCTTCTACCTCTATGGCTCGCGGAACAGTCTGAAAGAGACAGTTGAAAGATTCTAAGTGCCAGGATACCCGGAAGTCTGTAGAAATCCTAGAAATGGGTGCACGAGCAAAACTACAGCAATGGTCATATCAATCAACATATTAACTTGGGAGAAGGGAGTTTCACAAGGACGCACTCTTAGTCAAAGAACTACAGGCAACTGGACAGCTGGGGGAAGGAGAATTAGCCTCTAGCGGGATTGAGCCACCTAATAGGTTGCCCCATGTAGAATGTAGAGCTTGCTTATTGGTTAGACTGGCTAGCCAAGACGCCATCTGTCTTGCCTCTCCAGTGCTGATTACAAGTCATTCATCAGGCTCCTTAAGTAGAGACTGTACATGTAAACTAAGGTCTTCTTTCTGCTTGTATTTCCAGCTTTCTAGCAACTAAGCTCAGCCCTTGTCTCAAACTAACTTTGTACAAAGTCAGTTTTTGGGGTTTTTTGTTTGTTTGTTTTTGTTTTTGTTTTTTGTTTGTTTGTTTGTTTGTTTTTGATCTGCTTAAGGAGCCCCGTGGCATTAGAATCAGAATCCATCCCTGGTACATGAGCAGCCTTTTTGGAGCCAACTACCTATGATGGGACACCTCACATAGCCTTGAGGCATGGGGAGGGGCTTGGACCTGCCTCTACTAAATGTACCTCCCCATGGGAGGCCTTATCTTCTTGGTTTTTTTTTTTTTTTGGTTTTTCGAGCCAGTGTTTCTCTGTGTAGCTTTGGGGCCTGTCCTGGAACTCACGCTCTCTCTGCTCTAGATATGATGTCTAGAGCAGCAGCTGAGCACTCATAACCTAAACCATAAGCAGGAAGCAGAGTGAGCAAACTCTAGATGACATAAGTCTTTTAGCTCTCACCCACCACTCTCCAGGGACATACTTCAATAGAAAATGACACAACAAGATACAATAAAACAAGGCATAAACCCTCACATCAAGGCTGGGTGAGGTAAACCAATAGGAGGAAAAGGGTTCTAGGAGCAGGCAAAAGAATCAGAAACACCCTCACTTCCACTGTCAGAAGTCCCCCCAAAACACAAAACCAACAACCATAAAATATATGCAGAGGACCTAGGGAAGATCCATAGAGATTCCATGACTGCCACTTCAATCTCTGTGAACCCCCATGAGCCCTCCTTAGTTGATTCCATAGGCCTTGCTCTCCCAGTGTCTCTCATCCCTCTGACTCTCACAATTCCTCCTACTCCTCTTCTGCAAGGTTCCCTGAGCTCTGAGGTGATGGACCCAATAGAGACCTCCAACCCTGCTCCCTCTGCCTCATATTTGGCTCTGCATCCACGCCATTAGCTGCTGGAGGCAGCATCTCTGATGAAGACTGGATTAGGCAGCCCTCTATGAATATAGGAGAACTTCATCAGGAATCATTCCATTGATGTTTTTCTCCATGTTTGGTTCTGTCCTAGGTCTCTGGGCTATTCTTTTGTATGCTACAGCTGTATGGGTCATTAATCTTGTAATGTGTTGTTTGGGTTACTGTTATATTATAATTTATTTTAACTCAAGTGTTATAATGTTCCTATGTCAATTTTTAATCAGTGTTATTCCAAAAAACATAAGAACTCATGAAGTTCATATGAGATGAAAAAAGACTAAAAATATTTTTAGACTTTCCTGCCTAGTGACATTTAACGATGATAACATTGCTCATTTTGTCAAGCAAACTTTGTGATTTTTACCTTTTTTCCCTATCTGAATCTTTTCCTGCATCCTCAGAAATTCACAAATTTTCTCATCTTCTTTTCTTTCTTTCTTTTTTTTTTCTTTCTTGTTCACCCAGAAGCTATAGTGATTGCTTCCAATTCAATTTGGGACACCAGGCAGCAGCTCTTTCAGAATGAGAATCAAATACTAATCTGTCTACAATGGATGTTTTGGAAGCTCATTGAAAACCAGGTCACCTGTCATAAAAATGATAGACCTGAACAGCAGCTCTGTGGAAAGGAGTCTTAAATACCAGTAAAGGAAGAACCCAGAGAACAAAGTCGTGGATGCAGAGAAGGATTTTAGGAATACAAAGGTGTTACTATTATTTTGTTACCTTTCAGATCCAGAGCTTAATCATATGAGTGGCAAAGCAGAACCACATCAACTGTATTTTCTTTCTTTCAGAATCATTTTAAAATACACTTCTTAAAAGACATGTTTTAGAAGTGTAGAATCACTGGAAATATATCACTTATAGTTTCTGTGTTTTCTATACCCATTTCCCTTATTAACAATGCACATTGGAATGGCACATTTGTCCTAACTAATGGAAAGGTATTTATACTAAATATACATGTTTTGGTTAACGAAGGTCCAAAGTTTACTCAGAATTTCAATTTTGTACTTATGGACTCTCTTCTTTCCCATGATTACATCAAGGGTGCTACAAAGCATTTATTTGTCATGTCTCCTTAAGCAGTGGGAATGGAAGATACCCAGGAAACAAGGCCTTCTAGAAACAACAGGACTGACATAAATATGAACTCACAGAGACTGGAAGCATGTACAGGTCCTGGACACATCTAAGCTAGGTGGAGTCCTAGAGCTGAGAGGGGAAGCAGACAAAAGAACCCATTCCTCAACTAGAAGCTATTCCAACTGATAACACCTCAGAAAAGAAAAGTTCCTTTTCTTAAATGGAATCTCACTGGTTATACAAACCACGCTTAAGGGCAGTCCCTATCTCCAGCACAGATGGCCAACACAAAATAAACTCAATGTTATTTTTGCAGGTTTTTGTCATACAATGCTTCGACTGGGTGTTTTTAAAAAATTAATATAAATTTTTATTTTCTTCCTTACCTCTTTTGCTTACATATAATTGTTTCTGATTTTTTTATGGGTTTTTCCTTTTGTACAAATCTATTTGTCTCAATGTCTTTTATGTGGATTTGTGTGTGTGTGTGTGTGTGTGTGTGTGTGTGTGTGTGTGTGTGTGT
>CABHPR010140799.1:0-12249 GCA_902168415.1 Peromyscus melanophrys | reverse complement strand
TGTGTGTGTGTGTGTGTGTGTGTGTGTGTGTGTGTGTGTGTGTGTGTGTGGTTTCTTTGGGTCTTGTTTTCTGTTTGCTTGCTTATTTTGTCCTATTCTGGTTCATTTGTATTTTATTTCAATTCGATATTCTTATTAGTAGTAATCATTTTTAGATGCCTGTTTTATTTTAATGGGAAGGAGAAAGAACAGGTGTGGATTTGGGTGGGGAGGGAAGGGATGGGAATCTAGAAGAGGTTGGGGAAAAATCCATATTCAGAAAACGTTGCATGAAAAACCCTATTTTCAATAAAAAATAGCTTTGTGATTTGTCTAGTTCTTCTACTCATGTTATAAGAAGATAGAGAAACCTTCTCGCCTGGGGACTTCTAGCCCCTTCATATGTTACTGCTAAAACTTGAAGTTCAAACTAGCTTTCAAAAGCCCCCTTTTGCGGCTTCACCTGAGTGCTCCGTTGATATAACTACTATTTCTAGCCGGGCGGTGGTGGTGGCGCACCCCTTTAATCCCAGCACTCAGGAGGCAGAGCTGGGCAGATGTCTGTGAGGTCAAGGCCAGCCTGGTCTACAGAGTAAGTTCCATGTCGGGCACCAAAACTACACAGAGGAATCCTGTTTCAAAAAAACCAAAAAAAAAAAATAAATAAATAAATAATAAACAAACAAATAAATAGATTACTCTTTCCAGATGAGATCTCCAGAGTAAACTGAGGGTGAGAGGGGGCAATAGAGGGGAGGGAATGGGGGATGAGAACATGAGAGAATGGGATGGTTGAGCTGGGGGAAGGACAGAGTGCGAGAGGAACGAAAGAGATGTCTTGATGGAGAAATTATGGGTTTAGGGAGGAATCTGGTATCAGGGAAATTCCCAGGAATCCACAAGGATGACCCCAGCTTAGACTACTAGCAATAGCGGAGAGTGTGTCTGAACTGGCCTCTCCCAGTAATCAGATTGATGAGTACCCTAATTGTCATCATAGAGCCTAATCCAGTAACTGATGGAAGAATATGCAGAGATCCACAGCCAAGCACCAGGCGGATCTCTGGGAGTCCAATCAGAGAGGGAGGAGGGATTCTATGAGCGAGGGGCGTCAAGATCATGATGAAGAAATCTACAGAGACAACTGAATCAAGCTTGCAGGAACTCACGAACTTTAGACTAACAGCTGTGGAGCCTACATGGGACCAAACTAGGCCCTCTGCACAAGAGAGACAGTTGTGTAGCTTCGTCTGTTTGAGGGGCCCCTGGCAGTGGGATCAGGATCTATCCCTAATGCATGAGCTAGCAATTTTTGGGCTCATTACCTATGGTGAGACGCCTTGCTCAGGCTTGATTCAGGGGGAGGGGCTAGGTCCTGCCTCAACTGAATGTACCAGGCTTTGCTGACTCATGGGAGGTCTTACCCTTTTGGAGGAGGGGATGAGAGGCAGGGGGGCAAGGCTGGGAGGAATTGGAATGAGGGATGGGTGGGGGGTCTGTGGTTGGTAGGTAAAATGAATGAAAAAATTTCTTAAATTGAAAAAAAAGAAACTACTATTTCCTATTCCCTTCTCATCTGCTTTCCCATGTCCCTCCTCCCAAAAGCTCTTACAGGATTTCTTTCTGTGAAAAAGCTTTCACACAATTTTATGTTGGTGACTTGTCCCATCTACTGTTTCAAGGAGCCTGGTTTGTGGCAGAAATCCCACAACTACACAGTGATCTCTTCCTTTGTCCCTTGGGCCAGCCTGCAACGTCAGCTAGGTGTTGATTTAAAATAGGTAATATTGACTCTCTATTTGAATGAAGTTATTTTGACTGACATCTTCTAATTGCTGTTTGGCTGAACTTTTTGAAATGGTAATTATGGGTTTAGGTATATTTACTTATTTAACGCTTCTTTTTCTTTTTCTTTTCCTTATCACCGTGTTTCCATGGATAGAAATCATATAAGTGGAAAATTAGTAATGCAAAGCCTTTCTTGAAGCTTTCTTTGATATTTTAGCTTAATATTCTCAAGATTGTGCCTATAAAATACCAAGTGAATTTTAAAGTCATGGTTTGATCTCTTGTTTGAGTCATACCCATATTCATGTGAGAACTTATATTTTACTCTATCAATGAAAAAGGAGACAGAGATTAATTGAAATATCCATGAACTCTCATAAATTTTATATACCAGAGATCAAGACTCTAAAATGAATTATTGCGAAGTTTGACTGAGGGTTACAGTAGATTCTGTTGACATCTTCAGACACTGAAAGGCGAGTAGGTTGCTCCTTGCCTGGTCATGCTTTCCGGTCCTAAAATACACTTCATTAGCAAGTCTAATTCATTAATATGCATTTTTTTGGTCCCCTTGGTAAGATTCATACAAACCTGTGATAATTTTTCTAATTACTTGTGATGATTTTTAAGGGGCAAAGCATTGACTATGCTGTCTCTGACAGGGGTTGTAAGAATTAGTCTTTGTTTGATGAGAACCCTGGGTAAATGTTTGCTCTAGCCTGAACATGAAATGTCTCCACTTAGGGTCATATTTGAAATTTCATTTCCGAGCTCTATCGCTATTTGAAGTTGGGGAGCACGTAGAATTTGGGTGCTGACTGACAGAAGTAGGTCTCTGGAGGAGTCTTTCTATGTCATGGCCCATTCTGGTTGTGGTCCATGCTCTCTGCTTCCTCATCAGCCACTGTGAGAAGCTCTGCCATGGCGGAATAGCTGTCTGCCTGCCTGCCTTTCTCTAAGGAGCTGAAATGCCGGAGAAGCTGTGACCAGGACAAAGTCTCCTCCTGTTTCTTCGGACAGGCATTTTGTCACCGCAACAAGAAAAGTAACTAACACAAAGTATTAGTAAATGTAAGTAAATACGAGGTCTCTGAAATGTCTATCTTCCTTTAACATGGTTAACACATTATCAGTAAAGACCCAATATTGATGGTTAACGTTACTTCAAAACAAACTGAAATGTTTCATAGGTCATGGGTCATCATATATCATTAAGCAAAGGCCATTCACAAACTGGAAGTTGGAGCTACACTTTAACCACCCTTATTTTAACGTATGACCTTTAAGAAGGTCACTCACAAAGAACTGAGGACAAATCACTTCATGCATTGGTCTAGATATTTATTTAGAAAAGTTAAAAAACTTCTTGTATCCAAAGAACTTTTCTTGATCTATGATTTATAGGAAGAAAACATTTGTAAAGGGTATGACTTAAGATATGTTATACTTATGTTCTTTAGCTTGATGCTGTTATTTGTATTTATTTTTATTATAATTTTTTTCTTGTTTTATTACATGTAATTGTATTAAAATTATTTTAGATATTATTATCTCAGCTATCAGACTTGATTAAATTAGGTATGTATATTAGAGCTGTGTGTGTGTGAGAAATGATGTGAATATAAATCTCTACCTGCCTAAGACCAGACAAACAAAATATATATATATATATATATATATATAAAGCTACATCTTTTAAATAAATAGTTAATTTTTAAAATGAGATAAGATTTTCTTATATTTTTCATAACTTCAGATATGAATCTATAAAAGAAGATACAAGGTTTAGAAATTAAAAATATTAACAGGTATAAAAGATACCAGAAAAATGTAATAAAAATTTTAATGAAACATATCAATTGTAAGAGAGAAAAATACTTTTCAGGTTACATCAAAAATTTAAAACTCATTTATGAAGTGAATAAAAAATCTAACTTCTTTTGAAAAACCCAGATGACTAATAACCAGGTTAGATTCACCATCTTGCTGCCAAGATTAGTGCATCAAAACCTATGATTAGTATGATTTCAATGGAGACCTTTAATTTAATTATTTTTATGTGTGTTTATTAAATTAGAAAAATAATCAAATTATCTATTCAAACTATAAGTGAGCTAAAAATCAATCATAGCAGTAGGGTAGAAAATGACAATAAATAGGAATTAACTCACACTAAGATTTAATTGAGCTGACTCCAGGGGTTAGATATACATCTCTACAGGAAATAGATTAATATTAGATTACAATAGCTTTGGCAGAGATGAAAGTTTTGGCTTTAAAAGGAAAAAAGGAAAAAGCTATTTTATTACAAATTATGGAAATATATTTAACTATAACATATTGAGATCTTACTGGGAAAATTCTCTAATAAAATAATTTTTTCTAGTGTCTAAAACCTCCTTTAAGGATTTTAAATTAAATTTAATATTGATTTTGTAAGACCTTTTCAGAGAGAAAATATAGTTTCTTAATACAAAGAGTACAATAGCCTATAAATATTTTTTAGAGTTTCTTGTGCCCACACTAGTAACCTGAGGTATATTTGTATATGTGTACATGAGTTTGTATGCCTTTGTATGTGTGAGTTTGAGTGTTTCTTTGTGTCAGCCAGAGGAGTCATCCTAGCTCTATGAAGACTAAGATGACATATTTAAATGTCTAAGTATTACTCACTTTTTATTATATTTTAGGTAATTGTATTATATATTCATTGTACAATCTAGAGCAATGTAGTATTTGGAACTTTTGATTTTAATGCATTGATTCATTGAACTCTTGATTTTTCAAAAGCAACATTAAGCTATCATTCTATATTCAGTTATTAGTGTTTTCTATTTCCAAGTTGAATATACTTGGATATCCCATAGACCCAGGCTCTTCTCTCCATTGCCTTCAAAGTAGAAAACACACAGATGTATATTACTTGATCCCCTTTTGTCCTTACATACTCTTATTTCACTCAGATCTAATGATGAGAGGATAGAGTTGAGTTGCATCCCTTTTTATTATTGAAGAAACTCAAGTGCTGATTAGCTGAAGAGTTAACTAAAGGTAACATTTTATTCAGTGTTATGTTTTCTCAATAGAAAAAAAATGAAGAAAATCAAGAAATCATAATGTACTGAGTTGAATTCCATACCCGAGGAAACATGAGTTTTGATCAAAGAGACATATCCTTGAACAATGACAGCAGCAACAAAATCTTTGTGTTTTTTTTTATTATTCTAAAATACCTCAGTCACAATAAGTAGTGAAGATGTGATGAAGATATTATGGCACAACATTTTACTTAAGAATCATATGTTGAAATGGTTTAAATATCTAAAACCTGTGTTATAACACTTCAGTTTGCTTTAGACAGTCGTGCCTATCACAGTGACATTTACTGGAAGTCAATTTAAAACAGATGTAGAATCAAGAAACAACAATTAGATTTACTAAGCAATGCATCAATGACGTCTGTTTCAGTCTTTTGAAAGATTCTAATGTCACAGTTATGGTTTGAAATGGAGCTTCTTCCTACTCAGCGTGAAATACCCACACTAATGTAATATACTATAATCTCTTATCATTTATATCTTAAACTTGATAAATAATTATAAATCAGATACATAAGAACTTCTGTATAAAAATAAAGCTCTATAAGTAATCAGCTATATACATTTCTGAAATGTTGGCACATTATATTTAGCATAGATATGACATGCCTCTTGAACTGCATGAACTCATCTGGGTTTGCCAATGATATTCTGCTCCACTTTCTCTAGCCATCTCTTCTAAATATGTTTTATGCAATTTTTTGTATCTCTATCTGATTTCATACTCCTTCCAAATATTCACAGGCCCAACTTTATCTTAACAATTTCTTTCTAATTTTAAATGTCTTTTTCTTTCCTTTAATGCAGAAAGTAGACCATCGTTGCTTCCACAAAAATTTTATTCACATTTTAATAGACTGTAAAGTTGGGTTTTATTTTATAAATCATCCTGAAATTCTTGTTTGGGGATCTTTCAGAATGCACTAAAATACTTACGGTGCATAAAACTTATGAGAACACCTTTAATTACTGACACTTTATCCTTTGGGTTTTGTTACTGTGCATATATCATTCCATTTCCTGCTCATTGAGACAATGAGTTCAATATGTTTTGCCCAAAGTTTAACTATCACCTTGACTCCTGTGTATCTACTATTAATTACAATGTGCATTTTGCTTTCCTGATTTACTTTTATTTATACACTGAACTCTATTTTTAAAACCTCAAACATCTTGATCGCATTAATGCTTGATTTCATCAGTTCATTGTTTTTCAATGATTGATTATAGATTGTTTTGTTTGTTTGATGATCTAAGTGGGCTGAGTTATGGGCTTATATTTCTGCAATGAAGAAGGCAGACACATTCCCTGTGTAATTGCAATTGCAAAGCAAATTGAAAATGAGAGAAGGTTGGAGGTTGTCAAGCAGCAACTGGGATTAGGGGGATGAAGGCAACCAGAGGCGAGGAAAGTTTATCAAGTCAAAGGTTGTATGAAAAAGCCATATGGGAGTCTGCTACTTTGCCACCCAACCACGGTATTAGAGTTAGGAATGTATAACTTGCACAGCTTGAGTAATGTTGGCTCTAATAGCCAGGAGTCAGTAAACAAAAATCCCAGGTCTAGAGGTGGGATACCTGTTTATGAGTTGTTCAGGAAGGCAGCAGAGGCTCCCTAGACAAAACAGCCTTTTTACATTCCTCTTGATTGCCCATCTGAAAATAGTTGATAAATCAAGATTTCTGAGGACACCACACAATTTGGGTAGAAATACAGAAAAATAAAATAAAAAAAAGAACTGATCTGGAACTTCCTCCCTGCTACCCAGCTTTCATAGTGATAAAAAATTCTATATAAATTATCTGGGGAGGTAGCCTCCCTGGTGTTGTGAGTAGCCGTCCAGTCATCCTTGTTCCACAACTAGTATTCTCCTATGAGTGGGTACATACCATGTTTGTCTTTCTGAGTCTGGGTTACCTCACTCAGGAGGATTTTTTCTAGGTCCATCCATTTGCCTGCAAACCTCATGATGCCATTATTTTTCTCTGCTGAGTAGTATTCCATTGTGTATATGTACCACAGTTTATTTATCCATTCTTTGGTTGAAGGGCATCTAGGTTGTTTCCAGGTTCTGGCTATTACAAATAATGCTGATATGGACAATGCTGAGCAAGTACCCTTGTGGTATGATTGAGCATTTCTTGGGTATATGCCCAAGAGTGGTATAGCTGGATCTTGGGGGGTAGACCTGCCTGGACTGAGTCCACCAGGTTGATCTCAATCCTCGGGGGAGTCTTTGCCCTGGAGGAGATGGAAATGGGGAGTGGGCCGTGGGGGGGCGTGGTGGGAGGGGGGAGAAAGGGGGAATCTATGGCTGATATGTAAAGTTGAATTATATTGTAAAATAAAATAAAATAAATTCAAAAAAATAAAGTAAATGAGTCACAACTAAAAAAAATAAATTATCTGGGGAGAAAAACTAAAAAACTATCACTGGTCTTACTAAATGAGACCCCCCAAGAACTACAAAACCAACCTGCCAAACATGTATCCACTGATGCAGTAGTAATACCATTATGATGGGACAACCAAGACATTTCTGATTTTTGCTCAAGAAGAGGAATTCATGTTTGGAACTGTAAACTTAGCTAAAACCTCACGGCTGAGGAGGTCTTAGTTCCTAAGGGGGAACTTATTCCTCTTGTTTAGTTAAATGGCATACCGACAAACTACCTTCTAAATGCTTATATTTATGACTGTAAGTTGAATGCTACTCTCAATCTTAATCAGAGAAATTTCTCTTTCCAATGAACAGATACATCTACATTGACAGTGCTGAATATAAATGAAAGTCTGGTTCTCATCTTTAGACAGGACATTCATATCACCCCATTTAAGGTTCATGGAACAATCAGGAAATGTTGGATAAAAAATACAAGAGCTGGAAGACAGAGAGATGCTATGAAATGCTGTTATGTGGGCATTACATAGCAAATGCAACCATGTTATAACATTCATAGCAGCTGCCTGCCCTGGACCTGGGAAGGACTAAATCTGCCAATAGGTAATCATAGATAAGACCCATGAGGCACTATTCCTCCATGATGAACTATGAGCTATTGATGGATACTGTGGGAGAGGTAAACATTGTCCTCAGCTGTACACCCACTGAAGAATTCATCAGGATATGCTGCATAGGTCCACACCAGTGATGCTAATACAGATGGCTAAACTCAATGGGTCCCACCCCCACAATTCTAACATGAATGTGGTAAAGGGTTGGTCATGTAATAGGAGTCAAAGAATATAATGACAATGACAGTATTCAGAATTCAGTAGTTATATGTGCTTTTGTGTGTATAAAATTGTCAAATAACACATTTAATAAACTATTGAATTTTAGCATATATACTGAAAACATAAAAATTAACATCCATGGGTAAGACAAAACATGCGGTATTTGTTTTTTGTTTGAGTAACCTCAGGATGGTTTTTTATAGCTCTATTAACTTACTTGCAAATTTCATAATTTCATTTTTCTTAACAGCTAGATAGTATTCCTGTAGCACGAATCTTAAAAGTTCTTATTAATAAAATCAAACCTGAAGCCAGTTATTGGGGTGAATGCTAGAAGATCAGAGAAGCAGAACAGGCCACAGCTACCTCATCTTACCAATTCTTCAGGTGGTTCTGTTTCCTCAGACTAGGAGATTCTGAGTCCTCATCTGAATGGCTCTCAGCTGAACTGCTTCTTGAAAGCCTGAATGCTTAACCAGCATAGTTCCTGGTTTTCACACCTTATATACCTTTCTGCTTTCTGCCCTCACTTCCTGGGATTAAAGGCATGTGTCACCATGCCAGGCTGTTTCCAATGTGGCCTTGAACTCACAGAGATCCAGAGGGATTTCTGCCTCTGGAATGCTAGGATTAAAGGTGTGAGTGCCACCATTTTCTAGCCTCTGTATCTAGTGGCTGTTCTGTTCCCTGACCCCATATAAGTTTATTAGGGTGCACAATATTTTGGGGAACACAATACCACCACATATTCCATTGTGTAATAGTACTATATTTTCATTATATTCATTAGTTGATGGATAACTAGGCTGTTTACAATTCTGGCTATTATGAGTAGATCAGAGATAAACATGGATGAGCAATTATATCTTGAGTAAGATACAGAGTCTTTTTGGTTAATGCCCAAAAGTGATGTGATTGGATTTTGACGTAGATATTTTCTCAGCTTCTTGAGGAACTTCCTCAGAGATTTCCACAGTGGTGATCCCATTTTCACCCCTACCAGCAATAAAATGTTTTGTCATATTCCTACATCCTTGCCAGCACGTGTTGTCATTTGTTTTGTTGATCTTGGCTATTCAGACTGGGTTAAGAGGAAGCAGTTTTAAATTGTGCTTCCCTGATGGCGAAGATATCAAACATTTTTATATGTTTCTCAGTCATTTGTGATTAATTGTTTGAGAACTCATTGGTTAGTTCTTATTCCATTTTCATTTGGAGTTATTTTTTTTCCTTGGTGTGTAGTGGTTTTAGCTCTTTATATACCTCTATATATTAATCCTTTACAGATGTATGATTGGTTAAGATTTTTTCCAATTCTATAGCAGATACTTTGAATGACAGTGTTCTTTGCTGTACAGAAGCTATTCAAATTTATGATGTTTCATTTTTCATCTGTCTCAGTGCCTATTTTATCAGTGTCTTGTTCAGAAAGTCCTTTCCTGTGCCAATGAGTTCAAGCTAATTCCTCACTTTCTCTTCTATCAGATTCAATATACCTTGTCTTTTGTTGAGGTCTTTGATCCAATTGGAGTTGAGTTTTGTGTAAGGTGATATATTTGCACCTATTTTTCATTTTTCTACTTGCAGCTATTCAGTTTGAACAGAAGCATTTTTTGAAACTGCTGTCTTTTCTCTAGTGTACATTTTTTGCTACTTTATAATAAACAAGGTGTTTGTAAGTATGTGGAGTTATGGCTGCTTCTTTGATTCTATCCTATTGATCAAAGTGTTTATTTTCATGCCAATACTATGCTCTTTTTATTACTATAACTTGGTAATACAACTTTAATTCTGGCATGATAATACTTTTCATTATTTAGGATTGTTTAAGCTATCCTTTATTTTTTGTGTGTGTTTCTATATGAAGTTAAAGTCTTTTTTTTTAATACTGTGAAGACTTATGTTGGATATTTATGGGGATTTCATTGAGTCTATAGATTGCTTTTTGGAAGATTGGTCATTTTCAGTATAATAACCCTACCAATCCATTAATATGGTATATCTTCACAAAATCTGGTGTCTTCTTCAATTTCTTTCTTCAATGTCTTGAAGTTTTTATTATAAAAATATTTCATTTGCTTTGTTAGAATAATTCCAAAATATTTCTTTTTGAAGTTAGATATCTAAGTAAGAGATCAGAAGGAGGAATGGCTCTCCAAATGAAGGGGAAATAGAGTATGCTATTGTGGAGAGATAATGGTAAAACTTGAAGAGGAAGAATAAATATGGAAAGGATTGGAGAACTGGGTAAAGAAGGAAATAAGGGAGAAGGACAATTTAAAACAGAGGCTTTTTGAAAAAACTATATGGAAATCCATTGTATAATTTTCTTAAAATATGCACATATATGAAAAGAATCTAAAGGGAGTCAAAATACAATGGAGGAGACACTGGCCCAACTAGATATTTAATGCCAAAAATAAAACCTCTTGTGCCAGGAATGGGTTACATCTTGTTTATTCATTGGCCAAAGGGATCCCATGAAATTATATCCCTGCCCACATCTCAGGCTATCACAAAGTATATTGGCTGCTTTATGCAACCTGATATTAAGGTCCTCTTGCTGAAGACAACACTCACTTATGTCATCTACATGGAGAATTCAAGATGGTGCCCAACTGCTAAAGGAGGTGATGATGGAAATGTAGACGAATATGTTTTTATGTAGACTCTGAGTTAGAACAAATAAAAAACATTTGATTAATTTAATTTAAGTAAGTCTAATAATATCATACTCAAGACAAAGACAAAGCAAAAGATGCATATCAAGAGAGACAGAAATATGAATTTAAAGTCTATATCATCCTAGTTAGCTTTAACTACCAATTTGACGCAGCCTTGACTCATCTGAGAAATCCCTCTATTTAATTGCCTAGACCATAATGGCTGATTGGAATGTCAGTGGGTATTGTCTTGATCATTAAGTGATTAAGGAAGATCCACTTCATTGTGTTCAGTATTATTCACAGGCAAGCAAGTTCAGGGTGTGTAGGAAATTTAGTTAAGTATGAGACCAAGTAAGCCAGAGACCGAATTGTGTACCTTCCTAGATCTTGCTTTGAGTTTCTTACCATGAATTCCTGCACTGACTTCCATCCATGATGAAATGTAACCTGTAAGTGTAAGACAAATAAGACCTCTCATTTCCCAGTTGCTTTTGGTCACTTTTTTTTAATCACAGCAAAAGAAAAGTCCAAGAATAGGCTATGTTAAGACAAATGTTTAACTTTAGAGTTAATATTAATGACAAAAAGCATTAGCAAAGAGTTTTAAGTAGGAAGTAGTCCAAATTTCAAACAAACTAGTATAAAGCAAGCCTAAGGCACCTGAGAAGATTGTTGTAGTATATCTGAGAAGTAGCTGTGTTTTGTATTAGGACAATGGTATTAACAAGTGAAGAAAATAACTATTTGGGGATGAGCAATCCATTGAACTGAGGCCAAGTAGGTGTGAAGCAAATATTGCTCTTTAGATAATGATGTCTCCGTCTTAAGCATCACTTTGTATGTTAGCACCAAACAAAAAATAGGAAACATCAAAAGGAAGGACAAACACAAAATCCACTTGTCAAAATCCTTCCTGCTGTATCTATGAAGTAACTGTCTTATTTTCACAGTAACTGTACAGATAAATAGAAATTAGCATCCCAGGTTATGTCAAGACTGAGAACCTGATTTGCTATTCTAAACCACCTCCAAAGGGACTAGAAGAGTCTAGTTCTTTTATTCCAGCCCTAGAACTAGATTCTTTTTTTCCTCTTAGGCAGAGGTTCAAGAATTTAGCAAGGATCATGACCTCATAAGAGGAGACTAAGTACACAGTATGTTGTAGTTGCTTCAGATGTCAGTTAATTTATTTTGTCACATCCACTGCCTTGAATGTCACAAGCAGTACATTGCCATGAAGTTTCTTTTGTTAGAACATTCTATGCTCCCTGGTTATTCATCTCATTTACTGATTCTTAGATTTTTGAATCACACTGAAAGACTACACTTACATTAACTTATGTACAATTTGTTGTACACAGTCTTTTGATACTTCGCCCCTTCATGTGCTCTTTCTTCAGTAACCTTTAGATAGATCCATCTCAACTCTTGTCTATCAAGCCCTCTTTAGAGTGCAGCTTGTCATTACCAGTAATGACCA
>CABHPR010140798.1:63254-85917 GCA_902168415.1 Peromyscus melanophrys | reverse complement strand
TATATATAACACATATCAGATCCCATACAGGTCTGCCAGGACCTCTAGCACAAGGTAATGATGAGATTGATCAGTTACTAATAGGTAATGTGCTAGAAGCCTCACAATTTCACAAAAAAATACTATGTAAACACCAAAGGTTTGAAGAAGGATTTCTCCATCACTTGGCAACAGGCCAAGGATATTGTGAAAAAATGTCCTACTTGTTCCATCTATAACCAAACTCCATTACCTGCAGGGAGCAATCCAAAAGGTATACAAAGAAATGAAATTTGGCAGATGGATGTGTTTCATTTTGCAGAATTTGGAAGATTAAAGTATGTACATCATACCATTGACACCTATTCAGGATTTCAATGGGCAACTCCTATGAGTTCTGAAAAGGCTGATTCTGTGATTACACACCTATTAGAAGTTATGGCCATCATGGGAATACCTGTACAAATTAAGACAGACAATGCCCCAACATATGTCTCCAATAAAATGAGACAATTTTTTGCTTATTTCAATAAAAAGCATCTTACAGGTATACCACACAATCCCACAGGCCAAGCAGTCATAGAAAGATCCAATCGAACTTTAAAGGAGATGCTAAATAAACAGCAACAGGTAACAATGACTCCTAGAAATAGATTGCATAGTGCTTTATTAACCTTGAATTTTCTCAATGCTGATGAGAAAGGAACAACGGCTGTGGAGAGACATTGGACAACAGACAAAACTCCTGAGCTAAACCAACCAGTTTATTTCAAGGATGTGCTGACCTCAGAATGGAAACCTGGATATGTTCTACGTTGGGGAAGGGGTTTTGCTTTTGTTTCTGCAGGAGAAGAAAAGCTATGGATACCAACAAAATTAATAAAAATTCGATTCGAACAGGAGAAACCCCTTGATAAGAAGAAGTAAAAGATCATCCACCAATGTGACATCTCTACAAGTCGTAAGAAAAATTTAATAATCAAAGGTTGGGGTAGGGTTCTGTTTTTGTCTTTCCAGGATAATGGAAATACCCATCTTCCAGAAATCATAAGGCCTTGGATATCCAGATGTTTACAGCAGAAAGAAAGAATCTATTGGTACCAATCTACACAGGGTAAAAATCTCACTGTCTGACGTCTATATCTCTATCAATCTAGAAAAGTTGTGGTTCCAATTCAATTATAAGCCAAGCTGGCTTTGGAGATGGAATGGGCTCACTCCTTCTCTAAACCCAAGCATATTGCTAAAAGAAAAGGTTGAGAGATTCTTCAGTCCCATATCAGAAGAGCCCTCTGATGTGGGACAGAAGGAAACCAATAAAAAGGGACCATTGTCTTCAAGATTCTAATTCTCTCCATGCTTACTCTTGATTTCTCAGAATCCTTGCTTACATGTTCTGTCCTCTTTAAATCCAAACTTTCCATTTTGATAACAAATAAGTTTTTCCAATAACAATCTCTGAAGTCTCCAGAAAGAAGATGGGGCCCCAACAACTCTATCCAATCCAGAATGATGCCATGGTAATCATCATCATACTACACTTCTTGCCAGAATTTCAAACAATCTTACTCATTACTCTAAGACTTGCTGCGGAACCTACAGTTAGTCTAACTGAGATTTAACTGTCTGAGCTCTCTCACAGTACCCAACAGAGATACCATCACCCCCTAAATAGCAGAAAGCAATTCTAAGAAAACAACGCCCCTTCTCCCTAAGGTCTCATATTTCTCAGGGTTATGGATGATGGTTATAGGGTTGGGGATGGAAGAAAATATTAGACTCAGTATTCTCAAAAAAAAAAAGGAAAAGAAGAAATGGAATGGATAGGTATAAGATATTATGGTAGATTATTGTATATACTAGTAAACAAATTTAGTAAAATAGCAGCCTTAGATAATTTGCACTGTAATTTGCACTGTTATGGATCCTTATATATTGATACAAATGTAAACTATTTTTATATTCCTGTTTAAGATAATTTGTATATTGATACAAATACAGAACTAAATTTGTTATAATGTACATATATTTCTACTCTTATTTGAAATATTTGTATATTGATGCAAATGTAAATTTATATCTGTCATACTTTATGTATGTTCTACTTCTGTTTAGGATATTCTGTATATTGATATATATTTAAGATTATTGTCATATTGCATATTGCACTATACATTCCTACCTCTGCTATAAATATCTTGTGTATTGTCACAATTTTGAAGTCATCGTCCTTTACCGTACATTTGCTTATAGACTGTTTACCTTGTTTACATGAAGCCTTAGTCCTTAGGTTATTTCGGTAGGTAAGACTTATAGATTTATAGTCACCTATGCTTGTCATCTCTGTAGTTACATTAGTTAGGTTATCCAGATTTACAGATACATAGGTCAGATGGACAGGTAATCTTCAAACACTTCATAGACCTAGAGAATATGGCATTTAAATAACTTAGAATTCTGTTGACATGAGACACAATTGCTCCTGGCAGCACCAATTTGATCCCGAGAGAACGTTGGGCTTCTAAGACATTTCCATTTGGAAGTTTGTCTTCTTGGCACAAAATGGCCTACTGGGCAAAGAACTGCCCTTGCCTTGACTGCTGACAGTACGAATGCAATGCTGTCCTTTCTGGACAAGCGAGACACAAGGAACCGACCACTGTACTCTGACAAGACAGGGTAAGATGGTCTTTCAGAATTCCTGCTTCTGAAAATGGTCAGATACTCTAGGCCTGTAGCCAATTTGAATGCACCAACAATGCTGAGAAACATTAGGTGACTGTCCAGGCTGTCAGCTGTCTCGGTCTACTCTTGCAAGATTCCCGAAAGTTGCTTGCATCCATCTACCATTTCTCAGGTACCATTATATTCCTTCTCAGGTCTTTGATGGGATTGAAGACTAGCAGTTATAGTTACAACTTAGTATATATAATATCTTAGATAGAACATATTAAGTATTAGATTCAGGTTCTTTAGGATAGGACACCTTTTGGAATGATCTTTGTAACATGCCATTTACCTATGCTCTATACTTCTCTGGATTTTAGTATGTGCTTCTTGCTTGATATTGTTTGCACTGATTGTAGTTCCATCTTATCTAGGTCATTATCCTTCATTACTCCTGGACAATATTTGATAACCATTCCTTTGTATATAATCTTGTATTAAGTTAGAACCTTCTTATTTAGACAAAAAGGGGGAGATGTAGTGGGTAGCCATTCCAGCTTTGGTCTGGAAGTTCCAACCCCCATTGAGGCTTCTGTAACTATCACACCTACAAGGCGGGGCCAAGGGAGGGCCTGAAGACCTGAGATCGGGATGCGGCGGCGCTCTCTTGTTTTCCTGAACCTGGACGCGAGAGGTAGACTGAGGAAAGTTCTCCAGAGAACACCGATGAACTGCGCTGCATCTCTTCCAGAACCCACCATCTACTTATCCCTTCATTTGTGAGTTATGTCTTTAAATAAATCTCCTTTTAACTACGTAGAGTGGCCTTAATATTTACACCAATAGAGCTGTATCTCTTTTTTCATAATATTTTTATTGATTATTTGGAAGTTTCACATAATGCACCCTATTTACACTGTATTCTCTTCAATGGCTTCTTGTCATCTTTTTTTTTTTGTGGGGAGGGAAGGATTGCTTGTGGGGGGTAGGGATTGTTACAGAAGCTTTGTATGTCTCACATTGTCAACTGTGAGTCATCAATACCACTGCAAAAGAAACTTTCTTGCCCTGTGCACTCTTAGGCAGCATGGACCACAGACATCCACATGGCCTCTGATGGCAGCATGGACCACAGTTCTAAGCAAAGTCTCAGGTGGCAGTACAGATCACTGAAATCAACATGGCTCTTGGCCACAGCATGTACCATGGACATCATCCTGGGCATTGGGTACAGAACAGGCCATGAACATTAACATGGCCTCTGTTGCCAACATGGGCAACAGATACCAACATTGCCCCAGGCAGCAAGCGACATGAGCCATGGACAGCACCACTTCTTATGATGTTAAAAAGAAACTACTCATATTAGAATACCTACATAATAATTTTAAAGTGTTACCTGTTCTCTAAAGCTTACTAGTAATTTTTAACAGTTTCAATTAAAATTAGTCTCCTTTGTATAGATATAAAAAAGAGTAATTTTTAATACTTTCAGTATCGATTTATAAAAATGTGAAATAAGCAATTGAGTAACCCATGAGGAAAGCATAACTATACATACTTATTTTCATACTTCTTTAACTAAAATAGATGTTTCTAAGAACTATGAGAGTTCCAAAGATTTTATCTCATTGCAAAGTAAACAAGCTAGTGTTGGCACTTTAAGCCACAGATGCTAGAAGACTCAAAGCCTCCTGAATCAGAAACAAAAGGTGTTTTGCTCAGCACAGTACAAGTATGAGCTTTGCATTTTCATTGTTTCCCTTGCCTCTGAAATAAGAACAATGTGAAGAAACCAAGAAAGTGTATGTTGTCCATGGTCTATGTCACACCTGGGAACTCAGGTAAAGGTGTGCCATTCATGTTGTATGTCACACCAGGGAGCATGACTTTACAAAACACCAATCTACTTAAAGACCTGCTGCCAAGATGATGGATCTTTGTCCCTAAAAGAGATACGCATTGCTCTGATCAGCAAACACATTTGTCCCTTCTTGCAAGGAAGAAACTGTCCTTTGAGACTGTAGCTCATAAGCAGCTCATAGGATGGACCAAAAAAAAATTCATGAATGATTTCCCAACAAGTATGTCATATCCATTCTTTTTTAAAATACACCATATATTTCTCTGCAATATGTAATAATCTCACTTGCAAAAATCTCATGTTTGCATATTGTATATTTGCATGCTGCCTTTTATTGTAATGATTCATTTTGCACATCAAAAACTAAACCACAATTCTGAATGTGCATGAACATACCCATAAGAGTCATTGCAGTGTATGCTTCATCCAATCCATATTTTTTTTAATTTAAAAAGCTTAAAATGATATATGACAAAATATTTAGAGGTATTTTGTTTTATAACATTTAAAAATGAATGGTCTACTTTATATAATTAATGAATAGTAATTTTAAAACTGATTCTTTTGGCCCAATTATGGACAAGAAGATAGGTGGTTTTGTGTAATGCTTTTTTTTTTTGAGACAGGGTTTCTCTGTGTAGCTTTGTGCATTTCCTGGAACTCACTTGGTAGCCCAGGTTGGCCTTGAACTCACAGAAATCCCCCTGGCTCTGCCTTCCAAGTGCTGGGATTAAAGGCGTGCACCACCACCGCCCGGCATAACCCTTTTTGCTTTCCTCCCGATATAGCTTACTATAAACAAATCAATAACCATCACTGCCTACTTCCCTGTGTTGTAACCAGATATTGTAGAATATAAAATGACTCCAGGCTCAGAGCCAATCAGTGGAAATAGAGTGGCAAAACATGAAAACAGAGAATTGCTCTTAGAAAGCTCCCATAATGATTCAGAGACTTCAAAACGCTTTCTACAAATAGAAATTTTGGAATAGTTTGTGAGATATTTTCCTTATTCTTTACCATTTAATTTCTCATTGTAATGTGAGCTTCATGAGACTATTAGCCATTCTGTTCATTAATAATATTTCCATCCACAGTTTGCCAAATCATCCTTCTCCAACACACAACTTATCATCAAACAGATCTTCTTTCTGACAGAAAATATTTAATTATTATTTTATCAGATATAGCTCCTTAATTTCTTCAGTTTCTTACAACAGTGTTATGAATTCATTTAGTTTTTAAAATTTATTTCTGTATATTTTCATTTATTTTTATTTTATGGGCATGTATGAGTGCCTGCACTTATGTTTGTGTATCACCTTCATGTCTTGTGTCCTTGAAGACCAGAAGGGGACACAGGGTGCCCCGAAACTGGGGTTATAGGCGTTTGGAAGTGAGTGATATAGGTTTTAGGAATCAAACCCAGGTATACAACAACAGCAAGTGCTGTTAACTGCTGGGCCATCTTACTGGCTACTATACTTCTAATTTGTTTGACAAGATTTTGTCTTCTTTTTCTAAAAACTTTTGAGACGCTGTGGTGGTTTGAATAAAAATGATACCCATAGAACCATAGGAAGTGGCACTGTTAGTAGAGTGGCCTTCTTGAAGTGAGAGTGGACTTGTTGGAGGAAGTGTGTCACTGGGAGCGGACTTTGAGGTCTCAGATACCCAAGCCATGCCCAGTGTGGTTCTCTCCTCCTGATGACTGTGGATTAAGATGTAGAACTCTCAGCTACCTCTCCAGCGTCATTTCTGCCTGCATGTCACTATGCTTCCGGCCATAATGATAATGGAGTAAACTTCTGAACTGTAAGCCAGCTCCAATGAAATATTTTCCTTTATAAGAGTTGGCATGGTCATGATGTCTCTTCACAGCATTAGAAACTCTACTCAAGACTAATACTTTTTTCAAATTTCCTTGCAACTCAGACAACAAAAGTGTTGTAATTATGCAAATGTTCATCAATTATGTTTTCAAGAATAAATTGAAAGCTTGTATGTAGTCTCTAGCAATCATATAACCTTAACCAAAAGACTAGCTCTCCTCTATTGATAGCATACAGATTTGGGAAGGACACACATAGAGAGGCAAGGAAGGAATGGGACACTCATCTAGTCAGCAAAATCAACAGAATCATCTCTAGCAACCAATGGGGTGATAAATATCACAGCCATACTGCCCTGACATCCATGAACATACATATATAGTTTAAATGAAATTATCTTCTATGGTCTGACAGTAGTATATATAAGTATCTGAATAGTTTAAATGAAATTTTCCAGTGTGGGCTGACAATGATCCTTTTAAGAGCCATAGATCATCTCACAAAAAACCCAACATGAGGCCTGAGAAGGCCTCTTTTGAGTTGTTGGTCAGAGTTATCTAAGAGACTTCCCTAAAATTACAGTCTATTACTACTGTCCTTGTGATATAGAAATACAAGATATAGATATGATAGGCTAAAAGGGTAGATTATTGAATCTACTTTTAAAGAGCAATAACTTACTTTTTTTTAAAGAGCAATAACTATTTTACATTGCTATGGATTTTAGTTTAATAATACAAATTTGAAGTTAATTTTTTTTTTTTTTGGTTTTTCGAGACAGGGTTTCTCTGTGTAGCTTTGCGCCTCTCCTGGAGCTCACTTGGTAGCCCAGGCTGGCCTCGAACTCACAGAGATCCGCCTGGCTCTGCCTCCCGAGTGCTGGGATTAAAAGCGTGTGCCACCAACGCCCGGCTGAAGTTAATTTTGTTATACTGTACGTATATTTCTACTCTTGTTTAAAGTATTATGTTTGTGTAGCTCATTGAAACTGTAATGTATAATTAAGATATACAGATTAATAATTAGTCATCTATTTTAGTAAAATATAGTCATGTTAGTTAAGTTTTCTAGGTATACATAGATATAATTCAATTAGGTAGGTAATCTTCAAACACTTCAAAGACCTACAGAATACAGCATTTAAATGTTTTAAAAACTTAGATTTTTCTGGACTTTGAGATATGTCTGCTCCTGGCAGTACCCATTTACTTCAAAGAGAAAGATGGGCATCAAAGACACTCCATATGGAGTTTATCTTCTTGGCAAATACAGCCATTTGGACAAGAAACTGCTCTTACCTGGACTGCTTGATAGCATGTTGTATTAAACTGGACATGCAGGACCCAAAGGAAGATGATCACTGAACTTCGCAAGACAAGATGGTCCTTCTGGTTCCTGCTTCACAGAGAAGACTGCCAGATATTCTATAGGACACACAGAGAACTGACTAAAAAACTCTAGGCCTACTGGCTGAAGATGGATGCCCCAATGTTACAGAGGAACTTTGGATGACTGTCCAGGCAGCCAGCTGTCTCTGTCATTTTAGATTTTGGAAGTTGCTTACAATGCACTTCCTATTTACTTAGGTAATATTATATCCTTCTGGGATCTTTGATGTTGTTGAAGACTAGATAGTTATAATTTTCCTTGGTAATGATTAAAGATAAATTAGATATGAAACTTAAGACTCATAAATGTAGGATAGATAGAATTTTTTTCTTTAATTTTGCCAAATACAAATAGATAAGATATTATAACTGTAATTCTTGCTTGATAACTGTTGTATTATATGTAACTTTACTATGTTAAAGTTAAAACCTTCCTTTTAGATTAGACAGAAAAAGGGAAGTGCTGTGGGATATTGTTCTCTATGCTGTGAATATGTGTTACTCTGATTGGATGATAAATAAAACACTGATTGGCCAATAGCCAGGCAGGAAGTATAGGCAACGTGAACAGAGGAGGAGAATTCTGAGAAGAGGAAGGGCTGAGTCAGGAGTTGCTAGCCAGATACAGAGGAAGCAAGATGACAAGGCAGAACTGAGAAAAGGTATCAAGCCATGTGGCTAAACAAAATAAGAATTATAGGTTAAGTGTAAGAGCTAGCAGTAATAAGCTAATGGCCATATAGTTCATAATTAATATAAGCCTCTGAGCAGCTGTGGACCGGGTGGGACACAGGAAAACTTCCAACTACATCCTTGGTTTTCTGCAGATGGGAAAGGTAAGTCCTTAGTGATGAAGACACCATGAACTCCAAATGGAGAACCCAAAATACCCTGAGCTGGAATTAAACTGAGAAATATATTTTACCATGGCATAAGGTCTCAAACAATCTTCCAGAGGAAAGAATCAACTTACAGTCCTAACCAACTATGATGCCTATAAATGAGAGCAAAGACCAGCATGGTACAATAACTCTAAGGGTGTATTAATGAACATTTACTTTGGCAATAACCCACAGCTCTATAATTGGACTTAGGCTTTGCTCAACAAGAGAAATTATGCCTGGTACTGGAAAGTGAGACAACAACTCTGGAACAGTAAAGTCATGGATCTTGGAGAAAAGTTTAAAACCACTACTTTATTAAACCAGCATAATCCCTAACAACACTCTAAATATTTGTCCTTATACCCACAGATAAGTGCAGTCCTTTCCTCTCATCAAGGAGACCTCTCTTTGCAAAAGATGGAAACTCTTACAGAAAACTATACCCAATCAAAATGCAGAGTTGCAGAGCACAGTTCCAAAGTATGTGTCTATAAAACACTACTGTAGATAAGTCTCAGGGAACACTGCAGAAGATGGAGTGAAAAGATTGGAAAAGAAGAGAGACACAATAAGTTGAATCTTTTCTTCTTGTTTAGTTAGAAATTCTCAGTTCTTGGAATATGCCTAAGAAACCATTTATTACATGGTAATTGAAATAAATCATTATAGATAATAATACTAATGAATCTTGTTCATTTAAAAAATACTCCCCTTTTCTTATGTTTTGTCAATTCCAAGCATAGATTTCCTGGACTAGTCATTCCTGCTATCCTTTATACAATTCTCTGGACTCAAAACACATTCTCACAATCTGCCTCAGGTGCACTGACTCTGGTAATTCAAGTATCTTTATATACCCACTAACCTTTATATTCATAATATATCTTGATATTTGTGTTCAGCCCTCTGTATCCATCATAATCAAAGACATACTAATATAGTAAGTTATAGATAAAGGAAGTGGGATGAAAGTATGTAACAATAGAGCTTAGTGAACTGCTAAACTGAGTGGCATACAATACATAGAAAGGAATAAAAATAGGCTTTCTTTGTAATAAGTTTTCAGAATAAAACCAAAATGGTCATTTAAATTAATAAAAGGAGAGAGTCTTCACAATGCTGTGTTCTCTGAACTGTCCATAAACTAAAGAACGAAAACAATAACTAGTGAGTCTGAAACAATCTAAGTAAGAAAAATTAGAGTTAAGTGAAGTGACTTCCTATCAGTTGTGAAAATGACAGTTTGAAATTGCAAACAAAACTAAGGAAGAAGGAGTCCTTGGGTAATTCATTGCAAACATTACAGGATTGCTACTATATAAACTACACATTGGAAAAAGTGGAAAACTGACAGATGTTGATAATTGGTTATGACTGCTTATACATAGACACTGTTAGCAATCAATTACAGCTCAGAGAATGTTAATGCAAACCAAAGTTTGTGGCCATATTGTGATGAGATCACACTAGTTTGAAACTATTTCAGCCACCAGACTTCTCATCTATAACACATTAAAGAAGTAGAGGTAGAAGGCTGGGGCCTAGCTCAGTTATTAACTTTATTTACAAGCATGAAGACCTGTGTTAGAGTCTCAGGACCAAAATAAAAAAGACAGGCTTGGAGAGGAGATGAAATTGTAATCCCAGCACTGGAATCAAGAAACTAGTTGATCCCTAGCAGTCAACCTAAACTATCTTGTGAGTATCAGGCTAGCGACAGATTGTCCAAAAAATGGTAAATAGCACCTGAGGAAAACCATCTGGGAGTTTTATGTGACCTCCACATGCACAACCTAACCTGTGCATGTGTACCTGTGCATAAGCATACCTACATATACAGAGAAAAAAAATAAGGGATACTGAATGTTACATGTTTTTTCAGTAAGATTATCTTGGAAAATATCCCAAATGTGTTTAACCTCTCCAAGTAATAATAAAACTTATATCCTTCCTTTTTGAAACAAATTAGATGCTAGTGAGGATAATAATTAAACATCTAGAAGGAAAATAATAATTGGTTGGAAGGTGGATACTATTAAAATTCATGCTTTGAGGAGCAATTAGCAAAAATAGATGTTATCTTATTAAGTGTGTGCATCTCCCTTTTACTGTAAGTTCATAAGTAGCCAATAGTACTTGATCACAGTGGCTGGATATAGAAATTTACCTCATATGTTAAGAAACAAGAGGTATTTGGAATCAGTACATTGAGTTTGCTATCTTTGTAGAATAAGTTATTTTATAACTGGTAAATAGTGATATCCGTATGTTCAAACCTTTCATACCAATTCACTAGAAATGATATATAATTATTTGCAAAAGGGTTTTTAGAAATCCTTACAAAGGTTTCCAGGGTAAGCCCTTATTGCTGACTATCTTAATGTAATATTCACCCCTCCCTTTGATGTTACATTATAGGCAATTATTTAAGACTATTTCTTACTAGAAAATGAGGGTTGAAATTAACATACTGAATTCTAGCCTCTTTTGTATCCCTTGATTATTAATGTATACATAATTAGGAACCCACTTGCTATCAATTTTGTAAAATAGTAAGTTGATGTTGATTTAAGAGATAGAACAGTGTGGTTACATCTTCAAAATAAATTCCTCTTCTGAGAATGACCAAAATAGAAAATTTTCAATAAATTTGTGTATTATATTTCTTTGATGACAGAGAAAACATTGTACAAAAGAACTTACATTATATTAGAATCTTATTCTTTGCAGACCCTCCAGTAGTTCTGTTTAAACAGATGTACCACAGATGTGGAAACATCTGGTGGGTCAATGAAATTCTGCCATGGCTGTGCTGTGGCCAGAATTGTGCACTTACTGACATCTAATTGTTAAGTAAGGACCCTTCCCTGGAAGAAGTTAATGTATTGGTACAAATGATATATTATTGTTTGCTTTTCCTTTATTTCTAATAAGTACATTCACATGTGCTCACTAAAAATAGCTTTGTACCATTGGATACTTTCTATTTGTTTTGGGAATGGTCATACAATTCTCATTGGCCTGTGTGTAATCAACTACTCAAGTGTAAGCTAATTTCCATCTTATCTTTTTTCTATTACCACGAGTTTCACAAGTCCATTCAAGTCAAAAGAATTTTATCTCCGTTGTTCATGCTAAAAATACTAATTCACCAAGTTCTTAAGGCTTGTTTTTTTTCTCTGCATAGTTCTCAGGTGTCTGAAAAATGACTGAAATTTCTTTTTATATTGTGACAAACATAGACTAGTCTTCATCTGGCTCCTCTCTTTCAGTGGGAAAATATGTAGGACAAAGTATACATTACTCACATGCTAGAAATTTATACATTTGTGACTGCAGGTGTTTTGGGCATGCAGGTAATACAAAATTGGAAATTTTAAAGATTATATATTCAAAATTTTATATTTCATTTTAGTGTATATTTAATACACTTCACTGTAAAATCTCCAATTATCATATGAACTATTACTCCATTTTTATGAGCCAGGAGACATTTGTAAGACTAAGGAAGTAGTTTATAAAGCTAAATATCAGAATGTCTGTAACATTTACCTGAATCTAAGCAAATTAA
Source organism: Peromyscus melanophrys (assembly GCA_902168415.1). Lineage (NCBI taxonomy): Eukaryota > Metazoa > Chordata > Mammalia > Rodentia > Cricetidae > Peromyscus > Peromyscus melanophrys. The sequence continues at coordinate 73,732 of CABHPR010140798.1, read as the reverse complement.
TACAATTTGCAGCACTTGACAAGTGTTCAGAAATCCTGAGGGAAAAGAAGATTGTACTGTTACATTTAGTGCTGGGAATTCAGGTGATATGTGGGAACAATAAGAGACTTCTCTGTACTGAATAGGTGGAGGTTGTATGACTCCAGGGATCAGCTTGCACTGTGGGAAGCTGTAAAACTCATCTAATATTTATCAAGATGGGTACTGTAATGAAACAAGCCTAGAATCATTATACCACACAGACAGCATCTGCTGGAAACAGAAAAGCAAGACAAAGAATTGTAATGAAAGTTAGGTCCTTATCCTGTGAGGCTTAGTCCTCTCCTTTAGGCTTGTCAGCGATTTGTTTATTTTTCTGGCTGTGCTCACATTTCTATTGAAGTAGGTTTGTTTTCAATATATCATGAAACACTCTGATCATCTGGTTTTTGTTTACTTGCTTACTTGTTCGCTTTAAAACAGGCTTTTCCTCCCAAAAGAGTGTATTTGTCTTTGAATTTAAACTCAGCCCAAACATCTACATTTTAATCAGGTCATACTAATCCAAAATGTTAACTCTGGCCCAGAAAGTCATGAGCACTCTCCTTCTGCTTGCAAACCAATAAACACAAGCTGTAAGTTTATACTGTATCACCACAGTTCAAAAGCACTGTGAAGGAAGGTTCTGATCTCCAAATATTCTGTTCTCCAAATATTTTCCATTGCACACGTTTGCTGAAAACAGACTTTCCCCACACCAAACACTAAGTTTCTTTCAATATTGCACTATAGAGGTCTAGAAACTCTCAAGGCAGTTTGCAAGGCAATCAATCCACAGTGGGCTTCTAACTCCTTCACCACAGAAGGCCAAACTTCTTTCAGGTTTCTAACCAGGATATTTGCAATGGCCTCCTCTTTTAACAGCTGTTAAATGCTGTAATTGCTACAAAGACATATGCTGAGTCTTCTCCAGAAGTGTTAGCACAGTGGTAGATCCCTTCCTAGTAACAGACAATGAAAGAGAAAGGCTGACATAACATCTATAAGAACTTTTTAGTCTCTAGTGTGGTGTAGATTTTTATAGTTCCAGATGGAAAATCCACTGTGTACCAAATGTGTTTTCTCCTCTGTAGAAGCATCAGATTTAGTTAACCATTTCTTTGTTTTTAATTATGCCTTCATTTTAGTTTTGGGCTTGAGTCTCTCTCTCTCTCTCTTTCTCTTCCTCCATCTATCCCAACAAATGTTTAATGAGCTGTTTGCTCCAGGTACTCATTCCTGCAAACATGGCATTTCCATCCCTTGAGTCTATCTAAATATCAACAATGTGCTTGGAATGGCTCACTCCAACAAGGAAGGATACTTTTTTTTTTTTTTGGTTTTTCGAGACAGGGTTTCTCTGTGTAGCTTTGCGCCTTTCCTGGGACTCACTTGGTAGCCCAGGCTGGCCTCGAACTCACAGAGATCCGCCTGGCTCTGCCTCCTGAGTGCTGGGATTAAAGGCATGCGCCACCACCACCCGGCTAGGAAGGAAACTTTTAATAGGATTAAACAACATGGAAAGATTACTTAGTGAAAAGTTTAACTAATTAACTTCCAAAAGGAATTTGAACATAAACTCTGTGTGCAGAAATGCACCTGGAGTGGTCCTCTCTTGATAAATTAGGATATCAATTGTGAGTGGATAATTTTCACTGGTTGTTGAATTCAAATAGAGAAGTAAAGATGTAACTTAGCAGAACATGCTAAAGAATGTGTCAAAATGTGTGGTAGTCTGCTACAGAGACTCTTTAATGAAAAGTGTGATAATAGAGATTAGATTAATTATTTTTCATCACATGGATGAGAGGGTGTCTAAGGGAGAAGTTTCTTTTGTCTCATGGTTTGAGGGATACATGTTCCAAAGTTTGCTGGGTAAGTACCACAGAGTTTGTCACTGGAAATAAACTTTTAGCCTCTTATAACAGGAACAAAGCATTGATCTTATTTTTTGCTACCATACACACATTTTATTTACATAGATTACCTTAAAACAGGCTAATAAAGGAAGTTTTGACTGGTAGCTTTCATCAACCACATTACGTGAATTGAAAGTATAATTAAATGGAAAATCTGCTTTCTTGATTCTTAAATAAAATGTCATGTAACTTGGGTCCATTGCATTGTGTATTTCCTATTGAAAGTTCTAATAATTGTGCCTGTGCTAAGCAGGCATTGAAAGAACAAATAATAAAGTCACAATGATTAACAATTATTGTAACTTAAAGTTGAATTTATTTGGTAGTAATGGAGGGATTATTGCTGGATGACTGTGTTAGTCAATCAAAATAATACATTACAATTCTAGGCCCATGCCCCTCATTTCAATCAATTGAAATGCAATGTATTAGCTCTTTGGGAATTTTTGACAATGAATTTGACGATATCCATTCTGTCCCCACTACAACTCCCATTCTCATCAACTTTATTTCATCTTTTCTTGTTATCGTTTGTTAAACCTTTCAAGCACAGGTGATACAGCTGGAGCAATCTTGGTTGTGTGGCCTTTCACTTGGATATGATAAACTTACCAGGGACCATATCATAAAGTAAAGTGACCTTTCTTCTTCTAGCAGCTACCAGTTGTATGCCCACCTCCCCTCTTCATTCTGAAATTTTGGCTGGCTTCAGTTTGCACAGGTCTCATACACGCTCTCTCACCTGTTGTGAACTCGTGCATGCAACTGCCTTTCTGTTTCTGGAAAACATTGTATCCTTTTAGTTATCCACCACTGCTATCTGGTCCAATCTTCTGTCCTTTCTTCCGCAATGGTACATCCACAATGAAAATCAGTATGGATGTTCCTCCAACTGCAAATAAATCTACCACATGATCTTTACTGTTCTTGGGCATGTATTCAAAAGAATCTACATCCTACTATAGATATACTGTATCAACCATGTTGATGGCTGCTCTATTAACTATGGCCAGGAAATGAAAACTGATTAGCTGTGCATCAACTGATGAGTGGATAATAAAATGTGAAATATTTACATACTGGGATATCATTTAGCTGTTAAGAAAAGCAAAATTTAGAAATTTGTAGATGAATAGATGAAGCTGGAAGTAGTTATTCATAGTGAGGTAGCCCAAACCCATAAAATACAACCTTGCATGCTTTCTCCCATTTTTGGATGTTAATTTTTAAACTTCAGGTAGTGCATTTCATTTGGAATACCTGCAGAAATCAGGTAGTTACTAAGTTGCATTGCAGAAGGGGGTCTTTAAAGGCAAAGATATAGAGCACAGTAGTATAAAGGGCTATAAGTGAATAAAGAAAAAATTGAATTAATTTATGTTTTAAACTATTCTTTCTTGGAATGCATAGCAAGATCTAATTCAACATCTTTTATTTATTATAATATTTTTATACAATTTTAATTTTAGTAATTTGAAGGTAACTTTATATACCATGTTAATGAGTTATTGAAAAACAAGATGTTTGTACATTTCTTATAGTTTAAGATTAAATATGACTTTTAACTTGATTTGTTTCATCTAACCGGCTGCATTGAATACACCTTCTCTTTCATTCCTTGCTGTCTTTGTCCACTTCTTCCATGTCTTTGGAGGTCTTACTACTATAGAAATGAAATAAATATTGCTGGTATGTTGAATTCTCCTTCATAGTTTACCCTTATTTATATTAATATAAATGTCATAACTATATTGAATATGAATACATAAAGTTTTACTTAGTTTTTATTTTATATTTATAGTTAGTTTTTATGAGATTACACATTATAAAGGAAAAACATATTTGAGACTTCTAAGTTGTTCTACAACAAAATTTCATTGAGGATAAATTTATTTATAATAATAATTATATATTCTGATACATTTTACACAAACTAGTATGGACTTCACAGTAAATACTTAAGACTGTTCCCGGTTGATTCACTTTGTCTAGAGTACTATATCAAAAGCAATTTCCATGTGTCTCCAGTGTGTCTCAGATGTATAGGGCTTTTCTAGCATTCTAGGAACCTTGGGTTCTATTCTAACAATACAGGAAAATAAAGCAAGTTTCCAGTTTACTAAACATTTTTATTTTAACCACCCTAGTATGCCAAAAAAGCCATCAATCACATGCACATAATGTGTAGATGGTACACTTCACTGGAGAGACATGTTAGTGTTACATAATAAGATATTGATGTAAAGCAAAATTAAATTGGGATCTTAGGGTTCATTGCTTGACTGCCTAGCATGCATCTGCACACAGTCATGAAATCTTCTAAAATAGTTTTAAATACTTTGGCTGATATATTACAAATTGCATTATTTCTCTACAAAGGGGCAACTCAGTCTGAATCCAAACATGCCAGTCCATAAGGTAGTGAAAAAAGAGCCAAGGCAGTCTCACATTCTATTGCCTTATTTCATTCTGCTGTTAACTGTTCATTCTTGAGCAGTTCCAGATATTGCTTCCCATAAATCATACAACTGGTCATCTAAAACATAAATAAAAATAATGTAAAAGTAGACAATAGGGACAGAAGCCGTAGAAAAGAAAAAGAAATCCAGACTTCTGCATGAAATCTGTCCAGGAAAGAGTTAACAATGGTCAACAATGCAAAAATGTGTGTGTGTGTGTGTGTGTGTGTGTGTGTGTGTGTGTGTGTGTGTGTATGTGTGTGTGCGTGTGCTAATTATATAAGGATATATAACTTATATCCTTATATAAGGTAAGATGTGCCTTAAACTGTCCATTGTTCATACCATTTTTGTCATGTTTCCCTATGTGTAACTTCTGAAGTGATAATGCTGAATTTCTTTGTGGGTTTTCCTACTTCTTCAGCTCTCTGCTTCTCTTGGTGTGGTTACATGAGCACTAATAATTACAGATCCTGTTGTGCATATATGATATTATTTTGCTAAAGTATTTTGGTAACATTTTAATGGGATGGTTTTCAATTCCATTGGTGGAATGGTTTTGCTTAATTCAGTAACCATCTGCCTAAATCTGAGCTAGGGGTTAGTTACTCTTTCAGTTAACATTTGTTTCATACTAGCAGAGGCAAAAAAAAAAAAAAGGTCAACTGGTAAGACTTTGCTCAACAATATGCCCATTTTATGTTCACTAAGAATACTGAATGTATGTTCTACCACAGAACTTCATCCTTCTTAAACACATTCACAACTCCAACCCTCAAACCTTCATATTGTATTCACAGTGCATACCACTTTAGAATAGAAATTGATCCCAGAGAATTTGCTCTGTAATACCTGTCTTATTTCCAGGATTCTATTATTTTGTTTCTTACTCATTAACTTTAGGATTTAATGCTGATCTATCTCTGTGCTTAAATAAGAGACAGAATCTGTTAGTCTCTTACCACTGGCTTTGGAGAGCTATGTCTATCAAAGTTAGCATGGTATCTTTTTTTAAGCCAGTCAATTTAGACTTGAATTTATTTCACTGATAAAAAGTCTCTCAAAGGTCTTTAGAGGTATGGATGAGCTTTCCTGCCTTTTTAGTAGCCATGAGTGCTGTCCCCTAAACATTCTTGCACTAACTCTGAAAAACACCATCCCCCATAATTGAAAGTATGAGCAATCACAGTCAGTTTTGCTCTTTGGGATAGAATCAATCTATCATTTAAGATTGATCTTAAGGTAGATTGATCTTGAACATATTCACTACTCATGTTGAGTATGGTAATGACCAGCTAGAATGCCTTCAAACACAACCTCTTTCCCAATATTCAAATCAAAGGCCAGTATATGACAGAATGAGATAACAGCCATGATGTAACCATTGCATTAGCTGTGCTCTACAGCCCAGTATCATTGAGAAGAAAGACAATATTCTTCTTCCTGCCTCATGGATATGTTTCCAGTAGATTCTCTGCCTATTCAGGAGCCAGAGCTGATAGTCTCTGGTTTCTTTTAAGTTCGAAAAGACAAAATAAAATTAGAAAAATATTGAAATAAACTTCCTAAAGACATGGAATATTAATTCCAATTAACCAAGTAACATTTTGAGTAAAATCTCTCCCTGTTAAATATCCATTAATACAAAGAGAAAGGGTGTGAAAATCATACATACTACGAAAGTAGAACTGTGTTTTATATTGAGTGAAACCTACATACTTAGAGGTGATATAAAAAGTCATGAAAGACATTATGTGACACCTAGTATAACTTCAAATTCATTTTGTTATGAAGTGCTTTATGTTTTCCATTTTATCTATGCTCTTTCTTTAACCCAATGTATTTGATAGTATTGTCATAAATGAAGATACATAGAAAGTAAGAGTTTGAAAATGGAGGGATTCTAACACTACAGGCATGCCCATTTTAATGCCATAGTAACTTTTAAACTTTGGTTTTCTTTCTATTGAATTCTGTTATGATTTGAGATATTTTATACATGAGTCTAGTTATTTCCCTTTCACTAAAGTGATTATAGTACTTGGTCAATCTATCAATTTTAAGTTTAATTACAATTAAAACAGGTCATAGAACAAAGAATAATTCAATAAGCTATAGTAACACTTTCATGTCTGGTGCTTAAGAAAATAGAAAGAATTTTGGGCTTCAGTTACCTCAGAAACTTCTTAATTTAGAAATTTTCTGTGCAGTCTTTGTATTTAATGCACTGGATACTTTTTATTCTTGTCATGATTTCATACTTTTATACTTTTGTCTTCCATGCTTCAAAATTCAAAATGAATATATGAAAATGTCTACTTATAATGAACTTAGAGTTTAAATGTATTTTTTATTCCCCAATATTTCCTGAGTGCAAGAGGACATGAATTCACATATAAATAGTTGCTTTTACTTCTACTGCTACTGGGCCTCCTGCAAGCTTTCCTACACTGATGCTAAACAGTGAGCACCAGTCAATTCTGGAAATGGCTGATCCAAAGAGATCTTTTCTTTACTGAATGATCTGGGAATTACCAGAAAAACTCTGAAGTGTGTGGATAACTTCTACATCTTTCATTTGACTGCTTTATTTCCATGCATATTTAGTAAAGTTACAGCTATTTATAATCTCTAAAAAGAAAAGATTACATTATTAACATAAGTATTTAATCATGAGGATGATAATACAGAAAGAAGTTTAAAAAAAACTATCCTGATAGTTTATGACTTCTTAAAAGATATTTTCATACAATTACATATTTACTATACCCTTCATGGCTAAACACCTTGGAAATGTAGTGGGGGCAGTGAGGGACTGAAGAAAGGAGAGATACTCAGAGTCAAGATACGGAAAATCTGGTGTCAGGTCAGATCTGCTTGCTCTGATGGAGGCAGACCAACTACCCCAATCACCAAGAACGTTTGCAGGTTATTATATTCACCTCTGAGTAAGAGTTAGCTAGCCTTGGCAAACTGGCTCTGTAGCAATCTCAGACTGAAAACATCAGGAGTTTTTCACACACCGATAATTGTTGGTAAGCACTTATACTTCCACACACTATCAACATTTGCACTCACACCAGCAGAAAGCTTTGCTATCCTTCCGAAGCTCACCTAGGGAGGAAGCCTTTGTGAGCTTCCCATGGATCTGAGTCATTGGTCCTGGACATTTCTGGGCCCATGACAACAACACACATTCACTCAGCCTCTCTTTACACACTTACTCAGGGTTTTCAGGCTCCTTACATACAATGAAATATGATCATATCAACCTTCCTCATTTCTCTCCATACTCTTCATATTGTGTACTCCTCATCATATCCCCACTCCCAACCTCATGTTTTCTTATTTGTTTTATAACCCACTAAGTACAATTAATGCTTCCTATATGTGCATAGACTCGGGCCATCTAAAATATTGAGATTTTTTTATACTATTAATGAACTTCAGATTAAACCAGGGCAATGGCATGATTGATTTAGCCTGCTTCAGTGATATAGAAGATGATACCAATGGTGGTGATGATGTAATTTTTCAAAAATTTCACTTACTCATATTTTTATTATTTTTTGGGGGTATTGTTCTGAGAGAAAGTCTCACTATGTAGCATACATTGGCATGTAAACCAGTATCTTCCTGCCTCAGCCTTTCAAGTGCTAGGATAAATGCTTGTGCTACCACAGCAGGCTGAAAGCAAATTTAATTGTGCTTTCTGTAAACTGTTGTGAACATATTTCCAAAAGACATTTTCTTTAAATATCAGCAAACTCTGGTGATTAATATGAAATCAATTTAAAGGAACAAAGAGCTCACAAAAAATTACTCCCCATGATAAGTTCAATAACCTAGCATTCATATACATACCAACTGTACATAAAACCTTTAAAGAAGAGGATCCAAGCTTAGAACCCCTCCCTACATCATAAAATGATACAAAATAATCAGTTGCTTCAAGTCTGTTGACTATAGCATTTGTATGGATGGTTTCCTATGATGAAGAGAAGTCAACTATTAAGCTGATGTTCTAAAATAAATGTTTTTATCATGGAGGTTGATATGAGGACAATAATTCAATCCACAGAAAGACACTGGCTTCATTCACACACCATATCTCATGCACTCTATTGTGTGACAAAACTAAGGAGCCGATTAAAGAGGTTAGGATTCTAATGCACAGGCAAGTTTAGGGATGTTTCTTTAGTTAGAAGAAAAAGAAAATGAGTAAAATTCCATTGATCTGCTTCACATAAATTCTCTTTTAGCAGAGTGAGAAAAATATAAACATTTAAAGTGAAATTTCTGTATGGTAATCAGTGTACAGCTTCTGTGAATGATCTGACTCACAAAAAGCTAATTTTGTGTCTAATATAATAAACATGAAAATTGAAATCAATCATTTATTTTAATAAAATCCTTACTTTAAAAAAGCTGATATTTTGGTGTTATCCCCCAAACCTATAATAATCCATGTTGGCTCACACAGTTTCAGCATGTTTAATAGTGTTACTCTAGTATGCTGGAGTTACACTGTTGTGCTGTTTATGTTGTACTGTGCTGAAATTTAAAAGAGACAGCTCATAGAGACATAATTAAAAACTTGTCTGTCAAGGAGGCTTACGAATTATTAAAATCCAGATCCTATTATTCATTCTTAAATTGTTCTTTTTAACTTCTTGTTGCCACATGTGTGGGCCCTATTTAAATGTTAAGCAATTACCCTTCATAGGTCAAAGTGGCACCTAAAGGGCCTGTATGGAAGGCTGAGATAAGGGCTTGTGGCGCAGCTTAAAGACTGCTGAACTGAGACTTTAAGAGGCAGAGAGGGAGAACGCCATTACCTTGAGGCTCCCTAAGCAGCTAAAGGAGACTTATTCTAGTTCAGTTTACACTAATTCCTCAGTGCTTTTGTTTGCTTTATGAGGTTCACTCTTATTTAACATCAAAATGTTGGCATGTCTTTCTGTTCATATATACATGTCGTATGTTTGTGTATGTACATGTGTGTATGTATAATGCTGCCTTAAAAGTCCTATTTTATACTAATATATACATACACATAGAGAATATATTTATGCATTTTATGAAAAATTGCATAACTACTTGCTAATTTCATTAAAATATGTTAAATAAAAGGATTCTTACTCAAGATGACTTACTTGAGGGTTATTTTAAAGCATAGTTTCTTTCATGAGCTTATTTTTTCTGAGGCAATATATTTCGAGAGAACAGAAAGATTTATTTAGTTAATGTTTGGTTTTAAAACAATAACAAACATTGCATTAAGGAATTTGCTACATGAATACTATGGTTGGACCTTCATAAAACCACTGGCTTAGGAAGGTATGTTATATGTTTGTCTGATCATTTTGACTATGCCTTTGAATCCACCTCCAAATAAGATTAACTTTGGTCTACGTGCTGTTTACACAGACGTGCTTAGACAAACACTGTCATTAATGTCTACTTCTTAGATACTGTCCCTTGCCATGCTGAAGTGAAGGGTGGGTAATATGACTCTAAACATCCAACAGAAGGTTGGGTGAAGGTAAAATTTTGGTCAAAGGCCACTATTATATTAAAGACATTGTTAATTCATCAGTGACAGTTTGAGTATCTTCATGTGTGGATGGCAACAGAAAGATTGATCATTAGCACAGAGTTAAAGCTGATGGAAGATAATCTTCTTCGCCTACAGATGGATCCATCAACAAAGGAAGTGAAACATAGAAGGACTTAAAAAATAGAAAGTCTTCTTACATGCGCATCTGAGAATATAAAGGTGTAAATATGTAATATGACAGTAAATGTGCAAAAATGTAAATATAAAAGTGCTACTTCATTTTAAAGCCAAAGTCTTAAGTTTGGATGCTCATTGACATCACTATGCCAGAATTTTACTAAACTGTAGGGGTATGTTACTACATTTTAAATGATATATACCATTTATTTTGTTTGTTTAGCACCCAAAATGCTTCTTCAATCAACAGAGAGCAAAACAATAAAAAAAGTTAAACTACAGCTTACACACACACACACACACACACACACACACACACACACACACACACACACACACACACAC